>CM057341.1:487194927-487428919 GCA_030015575.1 Agapanthus africanus
GTTAATGTAATTTAATAAATCAAATATATTATTTTAAATTAAATTATCAAATCAACACTTGATCCGATAATCCGGCTATTTCACAAATAACCGACTAATATAATCTGTATCAGTTCATCGAATCAACACTTGATCCGATGACCCGGCTATATCACATATACCCGGCCGATATCTCATATCGCAAGAATCTAATACGGTATCACATATACGTACTGTTTTCGGTCCCGCACATATCATATATGTGCTCCTACTCCGTTTTGCCTGAGTCAAGAAACCTCTGTGTAGGACTCTAAAGAATAGTCAATACGCCGGCAGTAGGTGATGATTATATCAAACACCCACAAGCTGCAAGCAGTCAGCTAAACGTAACAGCCACCCAGGTATTGAGCGATTAGAAGATCAACAAGCAAGCCTGTACTTTCTCCTGTGAATCCAGTCAGTAACACTCCCGTACTGTCCGGTCTCTCTGTCTGATATGTCGCATATCTTGTCCAGGGGTGGTAAACGTCAGACCCCAGTAGCTTGATAAGTCGTGTCGATATGAGGTCTATAACAGTTCGAGAAACTACTGATAACACTTATCAGTAAATCTCAGCAACCCTGGCCAGGGATTTCCAGTTATAACCAATCGAACACAGCGCAACATCAACTCCCTATACCAGGAGAGACGAATCCCCTCCTATCGCTCATTGCCTCCATGTGATTCTGGACTATACCCAAAACCCACCTTTTTGCACGCCCTCTTGGACGTGGTATGATGGAAATCAAAGCATAGTGGGAATCACACAAGGCTCTATGACGATCTCGGGTCTACAGACTAACCTGTACCAGTGTCACCAGAGAACTGCCATCTGACGTGAAATATAATACCATCTGGGAGTTCTTGGTGAGTCCATCCAGTGTACCCAGTCTCCACTGAGCACCCGTATACCTTCTCTGATGTCAAACACCAATGGATATGGGATCATCCATCACCTATCATATGGGTCAAGAAGCGCATACGCTAGTCTACTCTGGAGTATCGATGCCCTGTCTCGGTAATCCCACGACTAGGAACATTTGAAGGATGTACTTGGCGACTACAGTGTCCCCACTAGTATGATCTGCATCATAGTCCTGGTAGTCAAGTACTCATCCTAAGGGCTTTATCAACATGTAACATAGAGACAATCATAGTACATGTTAAGATAAAGAGTAACCAGATAGCATACTATCATGTCGAGAAAGAAAGTCCTCCCTATATATGTCCGAACATCCACTACAATATACATCATATGTACAATAATGGCCTCTAGAGCATACATATAACTAACAAAACGGTGTTTTTTAGGTACAGTCCCGAGTCACATGGAGGCAATGAGCGATATGAGAGGTTTCGTCTCTCCCGGTATTTGGAGTTGATTTTGCGCTGTGCTCGATTGGCCATAACAGGAAAGTCCCTGGACACGGCTGAATTAGAGATTTACTGGTAAGTGTTACCAGTAGTTTCTCGACCCATTATGAGCCTCACATCGGCATGACTTATCGGTTATTGGGGTCTGACTTTTTCTACCCCTAGACTTAATATGCAACATATCAGACGGGGAGACCGGACTGTACGGAAAGTGTTACCGTCAGGATTTTGAAGGAGTTGGAGCGGGCTTGCTTGCTGATCTTCTGATCGCTCAATACCCGGGTAGCCGTTACGTCCAGCTAGTACCGCTGACAGCATGTGGGTGCTTGATGTGATCATAACCTACTGCCGGCGTATTAACGAGTCTTTAGAGTCCTACATAGAGCTTTTAATGGCTCAGGAAAAACGAAATAGGAGGACGTATGTGATATGTGCGGGACCGAGAATAATGCGTGTATGTGATACCGTATTCTATTCTCGTGACTTTTGTATCGGTCGGTTATATGAGATATAGCCGGATTATCGAATCAAGTGTTGATTCGATAAGTCGATACATTGGATGTTAGTCGGTTATATGTGATATAGTCGGATTATTAAATCAAGTGTTGATTTGATAATTTAGTGTATAATTGTATATTTGATATACTAATTTACATTAACTAACATTGGTTCACTTAAGCATTTGTTTTTCTCGCATGTGCACAACTTAATATATATGTGATATATATCAAATTGTGTTTTATGTGTGTCATGGTTGTTGATACACACTACATGGGTGTATGAGACATACACCATACTAATTCTAGTGGTGGGTTTTTTAATGTTTAAAGTAAATACAAAATTAGTGGATTATTGTTAAGTGCATGAAGCTTGTAGAAGCTTGTGGATGCATTGACTAAGTCCACTAGATTTGTTTTATTTTAGATATTTGTCAACCCAACCATTTGAATTATCCATGCTTATGTCTCTACAAGAGTTAGTATATGATACACATGTTGGAGATAGTGCCCTCAAAGTCAATTATTGGATCGCAGGTACGTGATTGCAATGATTGAGGCAGGACCTATACCGATATGACAGTCTTGCTCGTGATGATAGTATGCTATCTGGTTTGTCTTTATCATCATATACATGCTTTAGTTCACTATTGCATGATGATAAAGCCCATAGGATTCTTGCTTGACTGCCAGCAGTATGATGGCGATCATATACGTGGGAGCTGTGGTCTGTAAGCGCATCCTTAAAGTGTCCCTAGTCGTAGGAGTTTCGAGACAGGGCATCGATACTCCAGAGTAGACTAGTGTATACAGACGAGACCCCGACGAGGGGCAATGGCCGGTCTCACAAGCCATTGGTGTGAGTTAGTTCACCTAAGATGTATACAGGTGCTCACTGGGTTATGAGTACATCGGACAAGACTCGCCGGGAACATGCTAGTTGGTATTATACATATAGTCAGATAGAAGTTCCCTGGTGACATGTGTACAGGTTAGTTCATCGACCTGAGGTCGTCATTTGTCTCATGTGAGTTCCCACTGTGCTTAGATTACTACCCTACCACGCTCAAAGAAGTTGTGCAAACAGGTTTTAGTTGGGTACAGTCCCGAGCCACATTGGAGGCAAGTGAGCGGATCGGCAGGGGATTCGTCTCTCCCGGTATTGGGGGTGAGATCGCGCTGTGTCTAGGAGAACCATTACACAAAGCCCTCGGCCGAGGCAGGAGATTTACTGGTAGATACTCCAGTAGTATCTCAGGGTGTTCTGGGCCACTCTCTGACACGACTTATACTGCTATTGGGGGTCTGACGTTACCAGCCCCTAGGCCGATATGCGATACTCATAGACGAACGGACCGGACTGTATGTATATTGTCACTGTAAGGCTCATTAGGGTTTATGGATGAGTTCGCTCGTCAGCTTCCCTTCCAATCAATAGATGGGCAACCGTTACGTACAGCTCGTACCTCTTACTTGCTAGTGGTTATACCCAGTGCCAGTGTGTTGATGAGTCATTAGAGTCCCCCACAGACAGTTTCCCAAGTTCGGGAGAAACGTTGTAGAGGCCGTATGGTTTTATGGCAAGGTTCGGAAAATGCACGTGCGTTTTTGCACGTGTCGTTTTTCGGGCAGATAATACTGGTCGGCTTTGGTTTAAGCCGGATCCGAGTATTATGCAGTGTAGATATAATATCTTTGTCTCAGATGCATTTGTATTCGGTCGTAATACAAATGCGGGTATGTTTATACCATTACGGGGTTATCCTGAAATTCGTTTCAGGATCACTTTTGGAAGTTGCCAGTTTCCAGTTTTCTATCGGCCGTATTTAACATTTGGTTAAATGCTGATTTATCTTTTCTTGAGATGAGTGTAGAAGCTTCTAGGTGGTGACTAGGATGGTGACTAGGCTAGTGAGTTATTAGTGCTTTAAATGTTCATTTAATGATGTGATGACTAAGGGTTATGATTCATTGTTTCATTAATTGTGTTCATACAAGGTGTTTAAATGACTCATCCTCTTCATTTGTGCTTATAGTCACCTCCCCCTCTTCTACACTCACCCCCACCTCCTTATATAGTGGCCGGCCCCCTTGGTGTGGGATAATGATTGATTTGGGAAAAAGAAAGGGTTGTTAAAATGAGAAGAGAGAGATCTAGTTCATATATATATTCATATCTCATTTCAATCCGATCCAAAAGGCAACTTCATTAACCGTTCGTCTATAGCCTTGGACGTAACGAGACAAAGTGTTCTACTCATTCTCTACTTCATCTTGGTCGTCTCTTTTAGCAAACTTGACGACCAAGTTGCCTCGGTTCAGAGGCGGGAGCCCGTTTAAAGATCCGTCGACGTGGTGCCACCTGGACGAGAAAACTGGAGATTCAGGAGATCAGAGCAGCCGTAACAAAGCGTGGGATGATGGTTAAAGACCGAAGGACTCGGATCGTTCGGTATAACTCTTCTACCCACTTTGTAGTTTGTTAGTTTAGCTTTAATCGCAGATCCGGGTTATAGTACGCGATAGCGCCAGTTGTAAAAAGTTTTTGTTCCGCATTTGGCGTCTGTTAGACGGCCGGGGCGCTACCGTGGACTTACAGTGGTATTAGAGCCTAACCATTAAGCTATACTAAGTTGTGCTAACGCGTTTAAAACATCGATCGAACGGATTTTCGAAAACAGCAAATTCCAAGTTCTGTGTTTCTGTCGATTTTTCAAAGGGCCTAAAAATAATTTTGCATATCACAGAAATGCGTGCAGGGTTTTCTGAGCATACTGGAAAAATTTGGGCACATGAACCCATAAGACCATCGCGGATCGGCGGTCAAACCTAGGGTTTGACCGTGGAACCGCGGCGCTTTAGTGGGAACAGTGCACCATCTTTTTCCAGAGAGCATCTTTGAGGAAATTGTGGGTGTTGGAATATTTCTTTTGGGCCCAGATTTTATTACTGTACAGCAGATGTACGTGTGGCCCACTTCGGGAAATTTAGTCGATCGAAATTTTAAACTTGTTAGTATACAGTACTTACTTTATATCTCCGACCGGGAATGTCATTTGATCGGTAAACCTCGTCTAATTGCTATAGTTCTTTTAGACGGGTTTGCGAACGTGACATTCGCGTTGATGTTCTGTGTTGTGCTGTGATGTTGCGGATTTGTCGTGGTGGATAGCACGGTGCAATGATAATGCAGTTTGGATTTATTTGTACATTTGATATTGCGGGGCGAGCGTCCAACATGTGGACTGCCGTCACTGCCTGTTGTATAATATTCTTTTGGGGCACGACCGGGTTGAGGTCGATGCACCCGTTGTATATATTTTTATTTCTGTACTAGATTTATCCCGCGCAGAAGTGCACGAATAGCCGGGTTCTGGAGGGCAACGGGTTCGTATATCATGGCTTTGAGAGGCAGAGGGACCTCACTCTAGAATTGGCAGACTATTCGCCGCACTCGTAGAGGGTATATGTTGACCTAAGGAGGGGTACTCAATTTACCGGATTCCGTGATGTGCCGGGTGTTCCATTCACTATGATGTGGGGGACTACCTCACTTCAGGATTTGGCGGGTAACTTGCCGCACCCGTAGGGATCTAGGTTTCATTGCACAGACTATCCACACGACCAAGGGAACGTCGGGTTTCAGTAGCGGCTCTGTGAAACCCGGGGATCCCAGATTATCTGTATTGTTCTATGATGCTTATTACTTTTCTGTAATGTTGTATATCATCACGCCTGGAGCGATTATTGTATATTGGTATATATACTATTAGATATTGTATATGTTTTACACCCGCGCTAGTCCATCCCCCGCTCTGTCGTTAGTTAAGTAACCTAACGGGTGATGACGGGACCCAATGGCAAATGCGTATGGCATATACGTACATTATATTTTCGTTCTTTTCTGGTGTGATTGATTGATGGGACTGCGTTGATTCTTATCAAAGCAGGATAAAACAAACCTATATTTGATGTTGTTGGAACAAATTTTAAAAAGGTGTTATTACAAAGATGTTTCGTTTTGTTTTGCATAGTGATATTCAGTTGGAATATCCTGCACCTCATTCCACGAAGCAAGGGCCGAGATCTCTTCACCAGGAGTGACCCCTTGGGCAGAAGTTTACGTCAGGGTACTAACTTTAATATAGTCGATTACAAGTTGCTTTGCATCGCGGTATTCAGTTAGAATATCCTGCACCTCATTCCACGAGGAAAGAGCCGAGATCCCTTCACCGGGAGTGCCCTCTTTAGCAAAGGTTTTTCGCCACTATATTTTTATAAAAAAAGCTATCAAGTTCCTTCAACGAGATCAAGTTCATTACGTTAAAGGTTTTTCGCCAAAAACCAGCCATAGCCCTCCGTCGTTTCTTATGGATGGTCAGTAGTATTCAAGCTATGTTTGTTAGCCTTTGTCAAGGCATAGTGTTTGGTAGTTGCTGGGTATTCATTTGTTGCATAGATAGATGTGTTGGTTTGGGACAGTCGTATAGCCTTGTTGGCCTTCATCAAGGGCTTGTACGGATGGGTTCGAATTGACCTGGACAATGACGGGTCGAACTTGACATGTGACTTATGATTTGTTGGCCTTCGTCAAGGTCATAAGAGCATGAGGCAAAAATCATATCGGGAGTTTCTAATGATACAGGAAACTTGCCAGGCATGCGCATACCTTCTGGAGTGTGATAACTTGAGTGGCTTCCATCAAGTTATCATGCGACGATAGTTGGATCCCGATTCCCACCGATGAGTTGGTTTACTCGTCGGGTGATCCCGACTAATTCTTCTTTCAGGTTTGGAGGAGAATTTGAGATTACAGTGGGAGATTACCTGATTAGATAAAGTGATAACCATTCTGATCTACGTTAGAGTGCACGTAGAGTGTTTCTTTTCTCTCTCTCTTTGGCAGCGACCTTTGACCGACCCTAGACTATGACTTAGTGACCATGTTGACCGAACATTCTTAAAATACTGGCTTTTGGATTGTCCGAGTTGCATAAGTCATTGCCGCTCCTTCCTTTACCCTTTACATTTCTCAGAACACCCCGTGTTACTACGGATATCCACTTCCATTGGATAGATCCATCGTATGGTTATATAAGAACTCGAAGGGACTTCTTCGAAGATGGATCCAAGTTCAGGAGAAATAGAATTAGTTTATTCAGTTGTCTTTTATTATCACCTTCTCTCAGGTTGCGAGGGCTCCTTAGTCTAGGAGAGTTACACCTATTACGCTTATTGGATAGTCTTCTTCCAAACCATAGGCAGGTTCCAAAAGGTAGGGAATGAAGAAAACCAATTAGCCTAAGTAGGGTGTACAGAAGGTAATAACTAAAGACAAAATTAAAGGGATTAGAAAGAGAGCAAAGTAAATTGCGACTGCTAAACATTCACTACCAAACCACGTACTTCATCGCCACTCCTATTTCACCTTTGCTTTTTTCCCAGTTCGGGAGAAATAGAATAAGGTATTATTCAGTTGTCTTTTATCATCACCTTCTCTCAAGTTGCGAGTACTCCTAGGATTAGGAGAGTACACCTATTATGCTTACTGGATAGTCTTCTTCCAAACCATAGGATGGTGCCGAACGGCAGGGAAGGAAGAAAACTATTTAGCCTAACGATGCTGTACAGAAGGTAACGACTAAAGACAAATAAAGGGATTTGGAGAGATGGCAATGAAATATACGGTTAAAGTCATGAATACGATTATGGCAGAGGCATTACTAGGAATACCAGGGTACCTCTACGAAACATTTTCATGTTTCAGTTTCACTGTGCATTGTTAAAGGAAAACTGATTTCCCGATTAGATACTTACTCCAGAGTATGTATTTACCAGGTATCATTCTCATATCTGTATGGTTTTACAGATGATGAGTGGGAGTAAGTTATAGGGAATTAGGTGATCATCCTCATTATATCGGAATTCGTTGTAATTGGTTATATTTGAGGAAATCGCCTGGGTACAGTTTTCAACCTACGATGCACAGGTTTTGAGTTATTCAACTCAGCGGACTTATACAGAGTATTGTATGTTGTCCAGTGTCCGTCAGGGCAAAGGGGCAGGTCCTCGTACTATGTTCTGTTTAGTTATGACTTCTCTAGTTGTTAGACAAGTGTTTCGTAGAAATACAATGTCTAAGTTTTGAGAAGTTATGGGTATAAGAATAAAGTAGAGAACCAAGTGTCGCAAGTATCAGGATTCTTCAAAGAGATTGATGATGTAGATTCTTGTGACTGGTATTCAGATGATAGTAAGGGTTTTGAGAAACTTGTTTCTCTTTCTGGTTACTCATAATTGGATGGATTCCTAAGTTGAGTAATGCTGATTAGCCTCTTTCCATTAAGTTGTTATACACTAGAGACAGCTGCATGATTTGAATCTGTTTCCAATTAAATTAGTGCCTCTATTTCTATATTGGATATAGAATGGTTCATATCTTAACGATGTTAAGGTAAGGGGAGTTGTCCAGCTTATGCTTAAAACCAGACACTGGATAACTCAAGGCACGTTTCTGTAATGGCAGTTTGTGGGTTGACCCTGTAGGGTTCCTAGGCACTCTTGTGAAGGTTCATAAAGCATCAATCATGCCCGAATAAAATTTTAGATATGCCGAACAACCCAAAGACGGGATCTTTGCTAGATTATTAGGGTTTAACATGCAAGATAACAACTTTAAACCTAAGTGTGAGGGAGTACAACCTTTGTAGTCCGCTCCTTTGCTTCACAAGCTCCGAGTAGAGGTCCCTTTGCCGCGATCCATGATCTCCCGGACTCAAGAGAGGTTCCACGACTCGAACGATCCATGCTAGCTTGAAGTGTTCCGCTTCTCCGATGATATACGTCGAAATTGCTATAACCCAAGCTTTATCACTCTAAAGATATGAACACCCTAATCTAATGGGCTAGATTAGATGAGGATGATGGAGTAGTGTTTATGCTTTCTTTTTAATTCATTTTCTCACAAGAAATCATCACAAAAGAATTAACTAGTAAGCTTTCTCAATGCTAAGAGAGAAGAAGATGATGAATGAAAATGATAATCCTTTTGTGATGAATAGTAGTCAAGAATATATGATTGATTATCAAACCATGGTCAAGGATGTGAAGCTTAACCTTTGTAGAGAATAAATTAGAGTTCGGGTTTGGTTAGGTCAAGGATGAGTCAAGGTTAAGTATCAACCATAATATCATAACCAAGACAAAAGGAAATTATTCTAGAATAATCAAGAAGAATCTAACCCTAATCAAACCCTAATCTCTTTTTATCATCCCTAATCATGTTTCATAATAAATCAAATCATGTCACAATAATATATATCACATATATATTTTATATTTGCAACAAAAGAAAAATAATACAATTAACATATATCGCATATATATCAATGTATTAAACCGGTGAGAAAATGAAATAATAAAGCGAGCCAATATTAGATAATGTAATAAAATATATCATATTTATCATTATACATTAAATCATCGAATCAACACTTGATCCGACGATCCGGCTATATCGAATATAACCGACTAATATATCATGTACCGATTCATCGAATCAACACTTGATCCGATGACCCGGTTCATATCTAAATATCGCGAGAATATAATACGGTATCTCATATCGCATTATCCTCGTTCCTGCACATATCACATATGTGCCTCTACTCCGTTTTGCCTGAGCCAAGAAACCTCTGTGTAGGACTCTAAAGAATCGTCAATACGCCGGTAGCAGGTGATGATCATATCAAACACCCACAAGCTGCAAGCGGTCAGCTAAACGTAATAGCCACCCAGGTATTGAGCGATCAGAAGATCAACAAACTAGCATGTCCGTTCTCCTGTGAATCCAATCAGTAACACTCCAGTACAGTCCGTTCTGTTCGTCTGACATGTCGCATATCAAGTCTAGGGGTGGTATACGTCAGACCCCAGTAACCGATAAGTCGTGTCGATGTGACGCTCATAACAGGTCGAGAAACTACTGGTAACACTTACCAGTTATCTCTATATCAGCCCTGGCCAGGGACTTCCAGTTATAGCCAATCGAACACAGCACAACATCAACTCCCTATACCGGGAGAGACGAATCCCCTCCTATCGCTCATTGCCTCCATGTGCTTCGGGACTGTACCCAAAAGCCACCGTTTTGCACGCCCTCTTGGACGTGGTAAGGTGGAAATCAAAGCACAGTGGGAATCACACAAGACTCTATGACGATCTCGGGTCTACTGACTACCCTGTACCAGTGTCACCGGAGAACTGCCATCTGACGTGTGGTATATCACCATCTGGGAGTTCTCGGCGAGTCCGTCCAGTGTACCCAGTCTCCCCTGAGCACCCGTACACCATCTCTGATGTCAAACACCGATGGATATGGGATCATCCATCGCCCATCATATGGGTCAAGATGCGTACACGCTAGTCTACTCTGGTGTATCGATGCCCTGTCTCGATATACCTTTGACTAGGAACAGTTATAGGATGTACTCATCGACTACTATGGCCCCACTAGTATGATCTCATCATAGTCCCAGTAGTCGAGTACAGATCCTAAAGGCTTTATCAACATGTGAAAGTAAGACAGTAAACCAATACAAGTCAACATGTTAAGATAAAGTGAAACAAAATAGCATACTATCATGACGAGCAAGAAAGTCCTCTCTGTATATATTCAAGCATCCATCATAATATACATCATATGTACAACAATGGCCTCTAGGGCATATACATAACTAAAAATCTCCCACTTGCACTAAGGCCAGCTCCTGTAGTATCTCATACCTAGCATCCCGAATAATCTCTCAAACTGTATCTGGGGAATGGCCTTCGTGAGTGGATCCGCAGTGTTATCCTTCGTATCTACTCTCCTGACCTCGATCTCCCGGCGATCAACTATATCCCTGATCAGGTTATACCGCCTCAGAATATGTCTGGAATTCGAATGGGATCTGGGTTCCTTGGCCAAAGCCACAGCTCTATTGTTATCGCAATACAGAGGTATTGGATGTACAATGGATGGAACCACACCAAGTTCAGTGATGAACTTCTTCATCCAGACAGCCTCTTTGGCAGCATCGTTGGCAGCGATGTATTCAGCCTCCATCGTCGAGTTTGCAACGGTATCCTGTTTGGAACTCTTCCAACATACCGCCCCTCCATTGAGGGTAAAGACAAATCCCGAGTGCGACTTAGAGTCGTCCTTATCACTTTGGAAGCTGGAATCGGTAAAGGACTCCACCCGGAGTTCTCCGTTACCATACACCAAGAACATGTCTCTAGTCCTTCGCAAGTACTTGAGAATGTTCTTCACAGCTGTCCAGTGACTCTCTCCAGGATCTGCTCGATACCGACTCACTACACTTAGTGAGTATGCTACATCGGGTCTGGTACATAGCATCGCATACATTGTAGAGCCTACTGCCGAAGCATAGGGTATCCCTTGTTAGTTATATGTATGCCCTAGAGGCCATTACTGTACATAGGATGTATATTGTAGTGGATGCTGGGACATATATAGGGAGGACTTTCTTGCTCGACATGATAGTATGCTATCTGGTTGAACTTTACCTTAACGTGTATACTGATTGTCTCTCTGTTACATGTTGGTAAAGCCCTTAGGATGTGTGCTTGACTACCTGGACTATGATGCGGATCATACTAGTGGGGACATGGTAGTCCATAAGTACATCCTTCAAAGTCCCTAGTCGAGGGTGTATCGAGACAGGGCATCGATATACCAGAGTAGACTAGCGTATACCTTCTCGACCCATATAGATGGGCGATGGATGATCCAATATCCATTGGTGTTTGACATCATAGATGATATACGGGTGCTCAGTAGAGACTGGGTACACTGGACGGACTCGCCGAGAACTCCCAGATGGTATTATACCTCACGTCAGATGGCAGTTCTCTGGTGACACTGGTACAGAGTAGTCTGTTGACCCGAGATCGTCATAGAGTCTTGTGTGGTTCCCACTGTACTTTGATTTCCATCTTACCACGTCCAAGAGGGCGTGCAAAACGGTGGTTTTTGGGTACAGTCCCGAGTCACATGGAGGCAATGAGCGATAGGAGGGGATTCGTCTCTCCCGGTATAGGGAGTTGATGTTGCGCTGTGTTCGATTGGCTATAACAGGAAATCCCTGGCCAGGGTTGCTGAGATTTACTGGTAAGTGTTACCAGTAGTTTCTCGAATTGTTATAGTCCTCATATCGACACGACTTATCGAGCTATTGGGGACTGACGTTTACCACCCCTAGGCGAGATATGCGACATATCAGACGATCAGATCGGACTGTACGGTAGTGTTACTGGTTGGATTCACTGGAGTGTGAGCGGGCTTGCTCGTCGATCTTCAGATCGCTCAATACCCGGGTGGCCGTTACGTTTAGCAGACCGCTTGCGGCTTGTGGATGCTTGATATGATCATCATCTGCTGCCGGCGTATTGACGAGTCTTTAGAGTCCTACACAGAGGTTTCCTGGCTCAAGCGAAACGAAATAGGAGCGCATATGAGATATGTGCGGGACCGAGAATAATACCAGCATGTGATACTGTATTCGATTCTCGCGATGTGACATTGATCGGTTATATGCGATATAGCCGGGTTATCGGATCATGTGTTGATTCGATAAGTTGTTACTAATGATACTAGTCGGTTATATGCGATATGACCGGATCGTTAAATCAAGTGTTGATTTAATGATTTAATGCATAATTATATATTTGATATATTACTTTGCATTAACTAGTATCGGTTCACTTTAAATGGATTTTCTCGCTCGGGTGTGCACATTGTATATTCGATATAGTTTTGTGCACTTGCTTGTATCATGTTTGATGATACATGCCTTATGGTTAAGTGTTAAGAATTAAACTATAGTTAAGTGGGTGATTAGGGTTTTTGATTTCATTTTATTCATTTATCTTTTTGGAAAAAGAAAAGGCAAAATGAGGAAATGGTTGCTTTCTTTTGTTCATTCATGAACCTTCATGAAGACTTTGACTTAATGACCATTTTGTCTCATGCTTAACCCTAACCACTCACTTAAACCTTAGTTAACTCTCTACATCTAACCATGGTTCAATATATGATAAGGATTGATTTTTCTTTTCTATTCTATTATTCTTATCATAATATTTTAGCTTCTTCTTCTTCTTCCTTCAAGTGAAGAAAAGCTTGACCATCAATGGAAACTTGATGAAATGAGTGAGAAATCCAATTCTAAAGTCTACCCACTTCCTATTTCTTCATCCTCTACCTCTTGCCAAGTAGTAAAGTGTGTTTCCTTCACAAGTTTTCATGGCAAGGTGAAGGTGGAGCTTGATTTAGCGATGCCTCGACGTAGATCATCTTTGGCATGGACATCGACGACCTAGCTCGCTTATTCTTCGACGAAGCCGACGCTGGAGTCCGGATTCTTTTTGGACAGCGGAGGAGACTTCATTGCGGAGCTATGGAGGTGGAGAACCGGATCTACAAAGGTTGTATTTCCGTATCTCTTAGTTAAGTGTTAACTAGTTTCTTTTTCGCCTAGACTTCTAGCTAACGATCCGTAGTCTAGGTTTTCTCGGCACCGTATTTTTTTAAAATTGGCATGGTTGTTGCTTTGTGAGACCTCATTAGGGTGCCTAGGAACCCTACAGTGGTTAGATATCGAACCAGATATACAAAATCATATCTATCTCTTTATTAGTAAAGAAATGATAAAATTTTGTATTGTTGGATAATGTTTTGAACATTTCCTATATCAAAAGTTGATCGGTTCAGGCACGTTATCTAAAAGCATTGATGTTCTAAATCAAACTACAGTTCTTAGTATACGAACACACATAAGAGGAAGAGTTCAGAAATGAACGAATTCTTCTTGAGGTATTGTAGACTAGGTCAGATCAATGCGACCCGACTGGCTAGAGTTACATAAAGATGCATATATAAATTAGTTTGAACTTACATCTTGTGAAACTCGCCAGTCATGTCACAAAGATAAAATGACACTAGCTCTGTTTATTGGAAACAGAGAAAGAGTTAGTGAACTCTTGGGATGATACATGTTAATGTATGTAGGTCCCCTGTCTACATATGCCAGGACTGGTTCTTTATACTTCGTTATATTCTCTGATAATCTCTCAAGATTCAGACATATGTTCCTGTTGAAACACAAGTCTGAACCTTTTGAGATATTCACAGAATATAAGTTAGAAGTAGAGAACCAATACGGGTATAAGTATTATGTCCTATGATGAGATCAGGGAGGAGAATACTTGTGCATGGAGTTCCTGGACTATTCTAAAGGAGAATGAGATTCTCTCTCAGCATTACTCCTCTGTATACACCATAGCACGATGGTATATCGGGGCGGAGCAGATACACCCTATTTGATATGGTGTGCTCTATGATGAGTACTGCTGAGTTACCTATTTCCTTATGGGAGTTATGCACTTGAGAAACTGCATACCTATTGAATAGGGTTCAAATCAAATCAGTTGCCTACCACTTCATATTTGATATGATAACGGAAGAGCCCATCTCTTAAGTTAGTTAAGATTTGGGGTTGCCCGGCCTATGTCTAAAAGCAAAATCCGGACAAGCTCGAGGCAAGGCCTGTAATGTAGAACTGGAAAGGTTCCAGCTATACAAACTACAGCAGATGATTTGATAGAACCAAAGGATTCAGTAGATTCCAACGAACCTCACCCTCTCCGCCGATCTAGTAGGGTTCCTCACCCACCTGATAGATACTTCAGTTTCTCTATGACAGTGGGAGCGAGGATTGCATCATGAGATGATGACCCAACTAGCTTCGAGCAGGCCATCGAGAGTAAGACTCTGTAAGAATGGCTGGATGCTTAGCGATCTGAGATGGAATCCTTATACACCAACAAAGTATGGACTTTGGTTGCTATATCTGAAGGGTTAAATCCTAATCAGGAGCAAGTATATCTTGAGAAGATTACTTGGTGTACATGGAAAAGTTGAGACTTTCAAAGCTAGACTTGTAAAAAGTTTGCATCATTGACCAGCTGTGGATAATGATAAAACCTTTTCAAGTGTCTATGCTTAAGTCCATCCAGATCCTACTTGCCACGGCTACATACCATGACTACGATATCTGGTGGTTGGGTGTCATTACAGCTTTTCTAAATGATGTTTAGAAGAGAGTGTCTATAAGTACACAGCCAGAGGGCTTCGTAGACAGTGGGAGCAGCGGAAACGTGTGCAAGATGCTTTATAGGATAAAGCAGGCATCGCGGAGTCGGAACATCTGTTTTGATGAAGCGGTCAATGAAGTTGACATCATCAAAATGGTAGATGAACCTTGTATAAACAAGAAGGTAGTAGGGAGTATGGTGACGATCCTCGTAGAGTACGTGGATGACATACTCTTAATAGGGAAGGAGTTTCCTATGCTACGCTCGATCAATCTCCGCTTATCACAATGATTCTCCATATAGGATCAAAATGATACCTCCTAAATCCTGGGTTTTTGGATCTATGAGATAGATCTAATTGGATGTTAGGACTCTCGCTAGTTGTAGTGAGACGGTATCAACCGATCCTGGGGAGAATCACTGGAAGGGTTCCAGGGTGATAAGGAAGACTGAATGTCAGTCACAGGCATTGTCTTTACCCTCAGTAAAGGGACGGTATGTTGGAAGAGTTCCAAACTAGATACCGTGACATACTAGACGATAAAGGCAGGATACATCGCTACTTAAGATGCTACCAAGGAGGATGTTTGGGTGTATATTGGTTCATGAGATGAACTACGTTCCTACCATTGTGAGACAATGGAGTTGTGGCTCATGCCGAGGAACGCCGGTCCCATCAGTGATCCAGACATATTCTAAGGCAGTATCACTTGATCATGGAGATGGTTGATCTCCAGGGAGATCGAGGTTGGGAGAGTAGACTCAGAGGACAACACAGCGGATCCACTCACATAGGCCTGTTCCCAGAGAGAGACTATTATGGGATGGTTGAGTATGAGATACTACAACCACTGCTACAGATGGCCCTAGTGCAAGTGGGAGATTGTTAGTTATATGTATGCCCTAGAGGCCATTACTGTACATAGGATGTATATTGTAGTGGATGCTGGGACATATATAGGGAGGACTTTCTTGCTCGACATGATAGTATGCTATCTGGTTGAACTTTACCTTAACGTGTATATTGATTGTCTCTTTGTTACATGTTGGTAAAGCCCTTAGGATGTGTGCTTGACTACCTGGACTATGATGCGGATCATACTAGTGGGGACATGGTAGTCCATAAGTACATCCTTCAAAGTCCCTAGTCGAGGGTGTATCGAGACGGGGCATCGATATACCAGAGTAGACTAGCGTATACCTTCTCGACCCATACAGATGGGCGATGGATGATCCCATATCCATTGGTGTTTGACATCAGAGATGATATACGGGTGCTCAGTAGAGACTGGGTACACTGGACGTTCTCGCCGAGAACTCCCAGATGGTATTATACCTCACGTCAGATGGCAGTTCTCTGGTGACACTGGTACAGAGTAGTCTGTTGACCCGAGATCGTCATAGAGTCTTGTGTGGTTCCCACTGTGCTTTGATTTCCATCTTACCACGTCCAAGAGGGCGTGCAAAACGGTGGTTTTTGGGTACAGTCCCGAGTCACATGGAGGCAATGAGCGATAGGAGGGGATTCTTCTCTCCCGGTATAGGGAGTTGATGTTGCGCTGTGTTCGATTGGCTATAACAGGAAATCCCTGGCCAGGGTTGCTGAGATTTACTGGTAAGTGTTACCAGTAGTTTCTCGAATTGTTATAATCCTCATATCGACACGACTTATCGAGCTATTGGGGTCTGACGTTTACCACCCCTAAGCGAGATATGCGACATATCAGACGATCAGACCGGACTGTACGGTAGTGTTACTGGTTGGATTCACTGGAGTGTGAGCGGGCTTGCTCGTTGATCTTCAGATCGCTCAATACCCGGGTGGCCGTTACGTTTAGCAGACCGCTTGCGGCTTGTGGATGCTTGATATGATCATCATCTGCTGCCGGCGTATTGACGAGTCTTTAGAGTCCTACACAGAGGTTTCCTGGCTCAAGCGAAACGAAATAGGAGCGCATATGAGATATGTGCGGGACCGAGAATAATACCAGTATGTGATACTGTATTCGATTCTCCCGATGTGACATTGATCGGTTATATGCGATATAGCCGGGTTATCGGATCAAGTGTTGATTCGATAAGTTGTTACTAATGATACTAGTCGGTTATATGCGATATGACCGGATCGTTAAATCAAGTGTTGATTTAATGATTTAATGCATAATTATATATTTGATATATTACTTTGCATTAACTAGTATCGGTTCACTTTAAATGGATTTTCTCGCTCGGGTGTGCACATTGTATATTCGATATAGTTTTGTGCACTTGCTTGTATCATGTTTGATGATACATGCCTTATGGTTAAGTGTTAAGAATTAAACTATAGTTAAGTGGGTGATTAGGGCTTTTGATTTCATTTTATTCATTTATCTTTTTGGAAAAAGAAAAGGCAAAATGAGGAAAATGGTTGCTTTCTTTTGTTCATTCATGAACCTTCATGAAAACTTTGACTTAATGACCATTTTGTCTCATGCTTAACCCTAACCACTCACTTAAACCTTAGTTAACTCTCTACATCTAACCATGGTTCAATATATGATAAGGATTGATTTTTCTTTTCTATTCTATTATTCTTATCATAATATTTTAGCTTCTTCTTCTTCTTCCTTCAAGTGAAGAAAAGCTTGACCATCAATGGCAACTTGATGAAATGAGTGAGAAATCAAATTCTAAAGTCTACCCACTTCCTATTTCTTCATCCTCTACCTCTTGCCAAGTAGTAGAGTGTGTTTCCTTCATAAGTTTTCATGGCAAGGTGAAGGTGGAGCTTGATTTAGCGATGCCTCGACGTAGATCATCTTCGGCATGGACATCGACGACCTAGCTCGCTTATTCTTCGACGAAGCCGACGCTGGAGTCCGGATTCTATTTGGACAGCGGAGGAGACTTCATTGCGGAGCTATGGAGGTGGAGAACCGGATCTACAAAGGTTGTATTTCCGTATCTCTTAGTTAAGTGTTAATTAGTTTCTTTTTCGCCTAGACTTCTAGCTAACGATCCGTAGTCTAGGTTTTCTCGGCACCGTATTTTTTTAAAATTGGCATGGTTGATGCCTTGTGAGACCTCATTAGGGTGCCTAGGAACCCTACATCCCTTACATGCGAGCTCTCTCTAAATCATTCTTGGGAGACATCTCTTTGGAGAGAGTGAGTCCAGAGATCATGGGTTGGTTCCCACGCTTGGATTCTTCCATACTAAACCTCTTTAGTATGGTGTCAATGTACCTGGATTGGGACAATCCCGGTATCCTTTTGGATCTATCTCTATGGATCATAATCCCTAATATGCAGGAGGCATCACCTAGATCTTTCATTGAGAATCTTTGTGATAAGAAGAGCTTGACTGATTGCAGCATAGGAATATCATTTCCTATCAAGAGTATGCCATCCACGTACAATACGAAGAAGACAACCTTACTCTCTGCCATCTTCTTATACATACAAGGTTCATCTATATTTTTGATGAAGTCATACTCTTTGACTACAACATCAAAACAGATGTTCCAACTCCGCGATGCTTGCTTTAACCCATAAATGGATTTAAGCAGTTTGCATACCTTTCCGCTGCTCCCACTATCTACGAAGCCCTCTGGCTGAGTCATGTACACGCACTCTTCTAAATCACCATTTAGAAAGGCGGTCTTAACATCCATTTGCCAGATTTTGTAGTCATGGTATGCAGCAGTGGCAAGTAAGATCCGGATGGACTTAAGCATAGCCACTGGAGAAAAGGTTTCGTCATAATCCACACCTGGTCGTTGACGAAAACCCTTTGCTACAAGTATAGCTTTGAAAGTCTCAACTTTTCCATCTACACCAAATTTCTTTTTAAAAATCCACTTGCTCCCAATAGGTTTTACCCCTTCAGGAGCATTTTCTAAAGTCCATACTTTATTGGTGTACATGGATTCCATCTCAGATCGCATTGCATCCAGCCATTTCACAGAGTCACTACTCATAATGGCCTGCTCGAAACTTGTCGGGTCATCATCTTCCATGATGTAATCCTCGCTTCCACCATCAATGAGAAAACCGTAGTATCTCTCAGGCGGATGAGAAACCCTGCTAGATCGGCGGAGAGGCTGGGGTTCGTCTGGTACTACTGAATCCTCTGGTTCTACCAAATCTTCTGTTATAGTTTGTGTCGCTAGAACCTCTTCAAGTTCTACCTCAATGCCACTAATCTGTTTCATAAGAAAACCTTTTTCTAAGAAAGTGGCATGTCGAGAAACAAACACCTTTTGTTCCTCGGGGTGGTAGAAGATATACCCTTGTGAATTTTTGGGATATCCTACAAACTTACATGAGACAGATCTTGCCTCGAGTTTGTCCGGATTTTGTCTTTTGACATAGGCTGGACAACCCCATATCTTAACATACTTAAGAGATGGTCTCTTCCCTTTCCATATCTCATATGGAGTGGTAGGCACTGATTTAGTAGGAACCATATTCAATAGGTGTATGGCTGTGTCAGGCACATACTCCCAGAAGGAAATAGGTAACTCAGCTGTACTCATCATTGAACGCACCATATCTAATAGGGTGTGATTCCTTCATTCTGATACACCATTGTGTTGTGGTGTATAAGGTGGAGTAAGCTGAGAGAGAATCCCATTCTCTTTTAGATAATCTTGGAACTCATTGCTCAAGTATTCACCTCCTCGATCAGATCGAAGGATCTTAATACTTTTGCCCGTTTGGTTCTCTACTTCGTGCTTATATTCTCTGAATTTCTCAAAAGCTTCAGACTTGTGTTTCAATAGGAACACATGCCCGTATCTAGAGAGATCGTCAGTGAATGTATTGAAGTAGGAAGAACCGTTCCTGGCATGCGTAGACATGGGACCGCATACATCACTATGTACCAGTCCTAAGAGTTCAGTAACTCTTTCTCCGTGTCTACTAAATGGAGCTTTGGTCATTTTCCTTTGAGACATGAATGGCAAGTATCATAAGATGATAATTCGAACGGATTCAAATATCCATCTTTATGTAACTTAGCCAGTCGTGTCGCATTGATATGACCAAGTCTACAATGCCACAAGAAGGATTCATTCATTTCTGAACTCTTTCTCTTGTGCGTGTTTTGTATATTGAGGACTGTATTTTGATTTAGAATGAATATGCCATTATGTAACGAGCCTGATGCAATCAACTTTTGATCTAGGAATATGTTCATAACATTATCCTGTACTACAAAATTATATCCTTCTTTACTCAATAAAGAAACTGATATAATGTTGCACATCATGTTCGGTATATAATAGCACTCATTCAGAATCAGTGTATCACCACTTGGTAATACAAGGAGATATTCGCCAACTGCTTTGGCTGCAACATTTGCACCGTTCCCTACTTGAACAGAATGATCACCTTTTCCTAGTTCTCTACCTTTACGTAGCCCATGTAACAGTTTACATATGTGGGATCCTGATCCGGTATCTAATACCCAGGACGTAGGGTGAACTGAGAAACAGTTCTCAATAACTAACACACCTGAAGAAGATGCATCAACATGCATGTTCTTTTGGGCGGCGTGAGAATCCAGATATTCTCCTGTTTCCTGTTCAGTCTTATAACTCTTATAAGAAAGAACGGGTCCAACATTCCCCTGCACAGTATAATAAGCGGGTTCAGTCAATACATCCATATTATTATCTTGATAATGGCCTGACATGGTCGCTACCTGGAGAGATAGAGAAGAAAACACTTTAGCGTATGCTCTTGCAAGATTAGATTGGTTATTATCTTATCAAATCAGGATGTCTCCCACTGTTTTTATCAAATCTACCTTCAAACCCTAAAAGGTAAGATTAGCCGGGATTAATTACACCCTACAATTTCGTCAATCTTTCAGCCAAATCGGTGTCGGTACTTGAGGGAGGTTCCCCGTGCTTTCGCACGGACCTAATTAAAGTAAACCCCATTTTCCCAGAGGCGTAACCCCGTTAAAACTTTTCTAGACACCTACTTGATCGGCTAATTGTAATGTGTAAAACTCTCCCAGGAGTAACACTTACTCGCAGTAGGTATCAGGATCCAATTATCTCATAAGAGGTATGCAATCTCATTGCAAATTTCAACACTTGAAATTCCCAATAATATTTTACCCCTAGCGTTCTATGACCTTGACGAATGCCAAACAACCCATAGTCCACTAGTCAAGTTCAACCCGTACATTTCTTGATTGAATTAAACCCACCCGCATGACCCTTGACGAATGCCAAACAACGCCGTACGAATACCCTAATCCAATCTGCATCATATGCATAAGCAGATAAATACTAGTTAGCTACCGTACACTACACCTTGACGAATGCCAAACTACCGTAGTACGAATACTAAGTAGCACTTATCTGAAATGACGGAGGGCTACGCAGGTTTTTCAGAAAACCATGAGCGTAATGAACTTGATATCGTCGTAGAATCATGTGAAATTTTAAAATGGAGTGTTTTTGAGGCTTTCATTAGTTTTGCTAAAGAGGTCACTCCCGGTGAAGGGATCTCGGCTCTTTCCTCATCGAATAAGGTGCAGGACATATCATATATATCACTGTGCAAAGCAAAACTCTAAAAGCAATCAAAAGACAAACCGAGTTTTGTAGCATCTGCCAGTTTCGCTAAAGTGGTCACTCCCGGTGAAGGGATCTCGGCTCTTTCCTCATTGAATAAGGTGCAGGGTATATCATATATACCACTATGCAAAGCAAAACTGTAGCTACCCTTTTTATAAAGTTTTGATTCTACAACATCTTTTAGGTTTCTTTTCTTTTTATTAATCTCATTAATAAAAAATCCCATCAGCTTATGCTTCCTAAGCATCACAGATAAATACGACGTACACTTATGCCATCCGCATTCGCCTCGATGTCCCCTCGTGTACCGTTAGGTTAGGTAACTAACGACAAAGCAGGGTAGGGCTAGTGCGGGTGTAAAACATAAGTAACGTCTATATAATATATCATATATACTATATACTGTATCCATCACAACATATCAAATGATCACATCACAGATATCGCAGCAGAAACATAGATATAATGTGGGATATACTAGGACGTCCGTATTTAGTATTTAGCCAACAATAGAAAATACGGATTCCACAGTCGCAATAAATAGCCAAGCCCACACCCTGGACCCCTACGAGAGCGGCAAGCGACCCTACCAATTCTGGAGTTTAGGAGACCCGGTCTTGACTCCTCGAGACGGCCTCCCACTGAACCCCAGAACCCGGTCACCTGTGCTCCCCTCCTTGGGTCCATCCTAATACGGAAAAGTAATTAATATACAACACTGGTGGCATCAACCTCAACCCGGAAGTGCCCCAAATCAAAAAATATTACATTACATTTGAATTTACATGAATGAAAATATAAAACTCTCATCTTACATAAAACCCCCGGCTATTCAATCGCGACAATCCTGCACATCATATCTCAGCAACACATAATATCTCATATCATCAACGTAAGTAAGTATGCATACACCGATCGTCGTCGATGTATAGCAACGACAACCGGCAATACAACTACATACTACACTTACGGTCACAGAAAAGAAAGTGTAAAAATACAATATTTGGAATCCACAATCACTTTAGACATCGTAAATCCGAAATATCACATACTTCGCATTTCATGCCTAATTCTATGAATTCCACATATTGTATTACATTCCAGATAAATAGACAGTATTAAACTTTTCGAACAGATAATCAAATACCCAAAATTTCCCAAATTGCTCAACACTTGAGCGGAGTTCGAATAATCCGGAATGTGTCACAATAGTAGCGGTCCAGCCGCAGAAGGGTCAAGCCAATGCCTCACATGTGGCACGCCGTACTGCCCTAAACCGGAAGGTTAAAAAGGCAGTTCAAGACGGTCACATAATCGAGTTAAGGTTTGTTGTCTTCTAGAGGGTCCACCACAAAACTTGCATGCATTTCCGAAAGATTTAAACTCGAGAAAAGATTCAACACTTGAAAAAATTTCGTGTCGGGAAGAAGTGAGTTAATGATATCCGTTCGAACTTTTTAACAGTTTCTAAATATCCGGAAAAAAAATAACGAATTTAAAATTCCCGATCGAATCGACGATTACAAAATAAACCACAGAATACTCAACACTTGAGTCAGATTAAAAATACCCATAAAATAGTAACCACAGAGACAAGAATTACTGTGCAAAATTCCGTCCCTAATACCCTTACCCTGCCGTGGAACCGCCGTCAAATGTGGCAAATTGCCGCGGTTCCGCGGCCATATTGAGGAATTGGGGGCACGTTTTTCACCATAATTCTTATATTAGCCTGCTGAATTTTTTAGGTATTTTTAATTCTGGAAAAACCCAGATTTTAAAAAATGTACAGAGAGGGGTTTGAAATGTCTTATTCGGGTTCGATCGGGGTTTTAACTTCGTTAACACATCGCCTAACGCTCTAGCAAGGCTCCGATACCACTGTAGGGTTCCTAGGCACTCTTGTGAAGGTTCATAAAGTATCAAACATGCCCGAATAAAATTTTAGATGTGCCGAACAACCCAAAGACGGGATCTTTGCTAGATTATTAGGGTTTAACATGCAAGATAACATCTTTAAACGTAAGTGTGAGGGATTACAACCTTTGTAGTCCGCTCCTTTGCTTCACAACCTCCGAGTAGAGGTCCCTTTGCCGCGATCCACGATCTCCCGGACTCAAGAGAGGTTCCACGACTCGAACGATCCATGCTAGCTTGAAGTGTTCCGCTTCTCCGATGATCTACGTCGAAGTTGCTATAACCCAAGCTTTCTCACTCTAAAGAGATGAACACCCTAATCTAATGGGCTAAATTAGTTGAGGATGATGGAGTAGTATTTATACTTTCTTTTTAATTCATTTTCTCACAAGAAATCATCACAAAAGAATTAACTAGTAAGCTTTCTCAAAGCTAAGAGAGAAGAAGATGATGAATGAAAATGATAATCCTTTTGTGATGAATAGTAGTCAAGAATATATGATTGATTATCAAACCATGGTCAAGGATAAGAGGCTTAAGCTTTGTAGAGAATAAACTAGAGTTACGGTTTGGTTAGGTCAAGGATGAGTCAAGGATAAGTATCAACCATAATATCTTAACCAAGACAAAAGGAAATTCTTCTAGAATAATCAAGAAGAAGCTAACCCTAATCAAACCCTAATCCCTTTTTATCATCCCTAATCATGTTTCATAATAAATCATATCATGTCACAATAATATATATCACATACATATTATATATTTGCAACAAAAGAAAATAATACCATTAACATATATTGCATATATATCAATGTATTAAACCGGTGAGAAAATGAAATAATAAAGCGAGCCAATATTACATAATGTAATACAATATATCTTATTTATCATTATACATTAAATCATCGAATCAACACTTGATCCGACGATCCGGCTATATCGAATATAACCGACTAATATATCATGTACCGATTCATCGAATCAACACTTGATCCGATGACCCGGTTCATATCTAAATATCGCTAGAATATAATACGGTATCTCATATTGCATTATCCTCGGTCCTGCACATATCACATATGTGCCTCTACTCCGTTTTGCCCGAGCCAAGAAACCTCTGTGTAGGACTCTAAAGAATAGTCAATACGCCGGTAGCAGATGATGATCATATCAAACACCCACAAGCTGCAAGCGGTCAGCTAAACGTAACAGCCACCCAGGTATTGAGCGATCAGAAGATCAACAAACTAGCCTGTCCGTTCTCCTGTGAATCCAATCAGTAACACTCCCGTACAGTCCGGTCTGTTCGTCTGATATGTCGCATATCAAGTCTACGGGTGGTATAAGTCAGACCCCAGTAACCGATAAGTCGTGTCGATGTGAGGCTCATAACAGGTCGAGAAACTAATGGTCACACTTACCAGTATATCTCTATATCAGCCCTGGCCAGGGACTTCCAGTTATAGCCAATCGAACACAGCACAACATCAACTCCCTATACCAGGAGAGACGAATCCCCTCCTATCGCTCATTGCCTCCATGTGATTCGGTACTGTACCCAAAAGCCACCATTTTTCACGCCCTCTTGGATGTGGTAAGGTGGAAATCAAAGCACTGTGGGAATCACACAAGACTCTATGATGATCTCGGGTCTACAGACTACCCTGTACCAGTGTCACCGGAGAACTGCCATCTGACGTGTGGTATATCACCATCTGGGAGTTCTCGGCAAGTCCGTCCAGTGTACCCAGTCTCCACTGAGCACCCGTACACCATTTCTGATGTCAAACACCGATGGATATGGGATCATCCATCTCTCATCATATGGGTCAAGATGCGTATACGCTAGTCTACTCTGGTGTATCGATGCCCTGTCTCGATATACCCTCGACTAGGAACAGTTATAGGATGTACTCATCGACTACTATGGCCCCACTAGTATGATCTCATCATAGTCCCAGTAGTCGAGTACAGATCCTAAGGGCTTTATCAACATGTGAGAGTAAGACAGTAAACCAATACAAGTCAACATGTTAAGATAAAGTGAAACCAAATAGCATACTATCATGACGAGCAAGAAAGTCCTTTCTGTATATATTCAAGCATCCATCATAATATACATCATATGTACAACAATGGCATCTAGGGCATATACATAACTAATAGACCCTGGCTTTGTTGAGGGTTGACATTTTTACCATCTGGAAGATCAATAGTGATATTGTTCTTGACTCGCCACAGTTTAAGTAAAATGGATATTTTTTCAGAAAACAGTAGTGGGAGTATGGTAGAACTGGAAGTAATTCCAGAACCGCAAACGATTACGGAAAATTTAGTAGGACCTATATATTCAATCATGTTTGACATTCCAATAGCCACTTCGCAGACATAGTGGGTAACCTCAGATACCCGAGAGGTACTTCGGTAGCCTCAAGGACGGTGACAGGGAGGTTCTTGTTTACCCAGACTTGACACTACTGTTGTTCCAGACTATGAGACCCGGCAGGAGGATATGTATAGCGTCGTTCTAAACTAGTTTTTAGAAGTACACGTATATATTATTCTGCCAGAGGATTGTCGTAATCAGTGGGAGCAGCGGAAGCATAGTGGGCAAGTAGCTTATGTCTATTTATAGACTTCAGCAGTTATAGCGGAGATTGATCATCTAATTTTGATGACACGGTCATGGCTTTGACTTCATCAGAATAGGGGATGGATCTGTTAAGAAGGCAGTAGGGTGTGATGTCCTGGTATTTGGATGACATACACAGAGTAGGAAGTAAAATTCCTATTCTACGATCGGTTGTACTTTGGTCGTCACACAGTTGTTTCTCCACAAAGGATATGGATGTAATATCAGACATTCTGGTTACTAGGTCTATGGTTTTAGATCTAGTTTTGGATAGTTTCCCAATGTGGGTACTTTGACAGTATTCTAATAGTATTTTAGAATAAATGACTCTTGGCATGGTGGTGTACCTGCAGGTGATGGAGTCACCCTCTCTAAAGGTGTCTTAGAGACTAAAGGAGAGAGGGATGTGCATGATTGGAAGATCACTTGCTTAGGCAATTGAGACAATCATGAGATGTCAAGTACCACACCAGATGTTGTTTTTTTGCACTAGATGTGATAAGTTTATATTAATCCAATCCTGGAGAAACATAAGGAAGCAGTTTTAGAACATAAGTGTATGTTCTACGGATTTGATGACGGCAGCCTCCTTAGGGAGACGGTTATCATTCCAGGCTTCCAAGGTGACATGGATGACAGAGTGATTGTCACAGTTATAGTTTTCCCTCTGATGAGGGACAATATTATGGACAGGTAGTCCAAGAGGACACTGTGGGAGGCATGGTGCTGGATACTGATTAGGTTCAGTTATCAATACAGTCTAAGAAGTTTGGATTTGGAGTTCACTTATGAACTAGGTCCCATCAGATATTCAGACATATTCTAAGACAGGTATTACTCGGTTCGGGAGATGGTTTTCTCCGTGAACTTGAGATTAAGAGAGGCATAGAAAGAAACATCAGGGCGGATCCACTCACTGAGGCTATTTCTCGAACACAAGAGTTTTACACACTAGCTTTGTGAAACTGATTAGTAGAGGAGTTGGATGTTCGGTATCACACGGGCTGTGAGTATACGACATCGCGATAATTAGCCTTGAGTGCAAGTGGGAGATTGTTGGAGATAGTGCCCTCAAAGTCAATTATTGGATCGTAGGTACGTGATTGCAATGATTGAGGCAGTACCTATACCGATATGACAGTCTTGCTCATGATGATAGTATGCTATCTGGTTTGTCTTTATCATCGTATACATGCTTTAGTTCACTATTGCATGATAATAGAGCCCATAAGATTCTTGCTTGACTGCCAGCAGTATGATGGCGATCATATACGTGGGAGCTGGGGTCTGTAAGCGCATCCTTAAAGTGTCCCTAGTCGTAGGAATTTCGAGACAGGGCATCGATACTCCAGAGTAGACTAGTGTATACAGACGAGACCCCGACGAGGGGCAATGGACGGTCTCACAAGCCATTGGTGTCAGTTAGTTCACCTAAGATGTATACAGGTGCTCATTGGGTTATGAGTACACCGGACAGGACTCGCCGGGAACATGCTAGTTGGTATTATACATATCGTCAGATAGCAGTTCCCTGGTGACATGTGTACAGATTAGTTCATCGACCTGAGGTCGTCATTTGTCTCATGTGAGTTCCCACTGTGCTTAGATTACTACCCTACCACGCTTAAAGGAGTTGTGCAAACAGGTTTTAGTTGGGTACAGTCCCGAGCCACATTGGAGGCAAATGAGCGGATCGGCAGGGGATTCGTCTCTCCCGGTATTGGGGGTGAGATCGCGCTGTGTCTAGGAGAGCCATTACACAAAGCCCTCGGCCGAGGCAGGAGTTTTACTGGTAGATACTCCAGTAGTATCTCAGGGTGTTCTGGGCCACTCTCTGACACGACTTATACTGCTATTGGGGGTCTGACGTTACCAGCCCCTAGGCCGATATGTGATACTCATAGACGAACGGACCGGACTGTATGTATATTGTCACTGTTAGGCTCAGTAGGGTTTATGGATCAGTTCGCTCGTCAGCTTCCCTTCCAATCAATACATGGGCAACCGTTATGTACAGCTCGTACCTCTGACGTGCTAGTGGTTATACCCAGTGCCAATGTGTTGATGAGTCATTAGAGTCCCCCACAGACAGTTTCCCAAGTTCGGGCGAAATGTTGTAGAGGCCGTATGGTTTTATGGCAAGGTTCGAAAAATGCACGTGCGTTTTCGGGCAGATAATACTGGTCGGCTTTGGTTTAAGCCGGATCCGAGTATTATGCAGTGTAGATATAATATCTTTGTCTCAGATGCATTTGTATTCGGTCGTAATACAAATACGGGTATGTTTATACCATTAAGGGGTTATCCTGAAATTCTTTTCAGGATCACTTTCGGATGTTACCAGTTTCCAGTTTTCTATCGGCCGTATTTAACATTTGGTTAAATGCGGATTTATCTTTTCTTAAGATGAGTGTGGAAGCTTCTAGGTGGTGACAAGGATGGTGACTAGGCTAGTGAGTCATTAGTGCTTTAAATGTTCATTTAATGATATGATGACTAAGGGTTATGATTCATTGTTTCATTAATTGTGTTCATACAAGGTGTTTAAATGACTCATCATCTTCATTTGTGCTTATGGTCATCTCCCCCTCTCCTACACTCACCCCCACCTCCTTATATAGTGGCTGGGCCCCTTGGTGTGGGATAATGATTGATTTGGGAAAAAGAAAGGGTTGTTAAAATGAGAAGAGAGAGATCTAGTTCATATATATTCATATCTCATTTCAATCCGATCCAAAAGGCAACTTCATTAACCGTTCGTCCATAGCCCTGGACATAACGAGACAAAGTGTTCTACTCATTCTCTACTTCATCTTGGTCGTCTCTTTTAGCAAACTTGACGACCGAGTTGCCTCGGTTCAGAGGCGGGAGCCCGTTTAAAGATCCGTCGACGTGGTGCCACCTGAACGAGAAGACTGGAGATTCAGGAGATCGGAGCAGCCGCAACAAAGCGTGGGATGATGGTTGAAAACCGAAGGACTCGGATCATTCGGTATAACTCTTCTACCAACTTTGTAATTTGTTAGTTTAGCTTTAATGGCAGATCCGGGTTATAGTACGCGATAGCGCCAGTTGTAAAAAGTTTTTGTTCCGCATTTGGCGTCTGTTATACGGCCAGGGCGCTACCGTGGACTTACAACACACTCACCCATGGTTTATTCTCTCACCTCACAAGTTCATTCTCATTTGCTTGAGCTCATCATCTTCTTCCTTGAGATAAGCTTGCTAAGTTTTCAAAAGAGAGAAAACTATTGTGAGAAAAAAAATTCTAAAGTGAGCCCACTTCTATTTCCTCATCCTCTACTAGATTATCACTATAGTATAGGGTGTTTGCTTCACTAATCCTTTAGTTAGTGAAGTAGTAGCTTGAGTTAGTATCCCTCAACGTAGATCATCTTCGGCCTCGAAGACTTCAAGCAAAATCGCCCTTTTCATCTCGAGAAGCCATGCTAGAGTCCGGGAGTGCCTCGATCGCAGCGAAAGGACTACAATAAGGATCTATTGATGTGAATGACCGATCTACAAAGGTTGTATTTCTATTTCACTTAGTGGTTAAAAACTTACAATCTTTTTGTTACCCTAGCTTTTCTAGTTTGACTCCTAGGATTAATTCATTAGTGCCCTCTAAAAATTTAAATATGGCATGTGGGATGCTACCAAACCCTAGTCGTGGTGCTGAGAAATCCCTTCATGGTATATAAGCCTAACTAGAAACCTAGACTGAGTTAAGATAATACGAAACCGAAAAACTCCGCAAAAATACGGTTTTAGAAACCCTAAAAATGCTCTCTGGAATTTTTTTTAAAATTGGGTTAAAAATTATTTTAGTAACTGCAGAGTGGAATTTAGGATATTTTAAGAACACAGGTGAAATACGAAGGGGGGCTCGAATTCGAACCGGCAACCAAGGCAAGATTTCCGGCGACGCCGGACTTTTGTGCTCCCTGTTAGTGTATATGCCCTAGGGGCCATTATTGTATCATACTAGTTTGTATATTACTTAATGGAAGCTTGGGATATTCACAGTTATATTAACAGTCTCGCTTAACATAGTAGTATGCTACTTGGTTTATATCTATCTTAATATGTGTATATGTTAGCATATCGCGAATACATACTGATAGAGCCCTTAGGATCATGCTTGACAACCAGCGTTGTGATGACAGTCACACTAGTGGGGGCTGGGTAGTCTACAAGAACATCCTTTTTCAGGTCCCTAGTCGTAGGATTATCGAGACAGGGCATCGATACTCCGGAGAAGACTAGTGTGTACGCTTCTCATCCCAGTTGGGGAGATGGTCTGTCCCACAGACATCAGTACATAGTACTGGAGATAGTATACAGGTGCTCGTTGGGTTACGGGTACACCGGACAGGACTCGCAGGGAACTGTTGGTTGGTATTATACCCGTCGTCAGTTAACAGTTCCCAGGTGACATGAGTACGGCATAGTCTGCAGACTTGACACTGCTGCTTCGTCTCGAGTGTGTTCCCACTGTTCTTAGATTGCTACCCTACCACGGCTCAAAGGAGTCGTGTAAATAGGTAGCAGTTGGGTGCAGTCCCGAAGCACTTGGAGGCTATGGCGGTTAGATAGGATTCGTCTCTCCCGGTATTAGGAGTTGATATCGAGCTGTGTTTGGAGAGCCATTACGCAAAGTCCCTGGCCAGGGCAAACGAGATTTACTGGTAGGATTTCCAGTAGCTTGTCAAGGTGTAATGGGCTTCACTCCGACACGACTTATACCGCTTTTAGGGGACTGACGCTTGCCGCCCCCCTAGGCCGATATGCGATAGTCATAGATGAACAGACCAGACTGTACGGAGATTGTCACATCAGGCTCAGTAGGAGTTCGGATGGGCTTCATCATCGGCCTTCTTATCGACATCTACCTCGGGACCGTTACGTACAGCTAGTACCGTTTGCGGCCTGTGGTTAAACCCACTGCCAGCGTAGTGTCGAGTCTTCAGAGTCCCACAAAGAGAGTTTCCCTGCTTCAGGCGAAACGATATAGAGGTTGTATGGTTTTACGACAGGGTTCGGACACATACGTGTATTTATGCACGTACGATGTTCGAACAGTTTTTACTAGCATGCTTTAGTTTAAGCCAGATTCTAGTAATGGAGTATTGGATTTATACAGTGTCGGTATTTCCGTGTTTTCACGGATGGGAGGAGCATTCTCGTAATTAGTCGAGAAGTTTCTAGAAGAAAGATGAGGTGGAGAGCTTAGGTGGAATTTGCATTAAATGGATTAGTGACTCATGGAGTGATTCATCCAAATGAGTTAATGAAGAATTTATTGCTTAATGACTCATGAGATGATTCATCCAAAGTGAATTAATGAAGCATGGTTGATATTATTATATGTTATTCATTTAGATAATTATCATGCTTCATATATTCACAAATGAGATAAAATTCATTTCATTCTCACTTACACATTCTCTCTCCTCAAGCTCTCTCTCTCTCTTCAAAGACCTAACTCTAATCCTCTCATGTGTTGAGATCCAAGGGTTAGCAAGACTAATAGATCCCTAATCCATCCCTATATCCTCTAGGTTACCTTGATTAGCAATCATAGCCACCTAGTTACCTCAAGTGAGAGGTTAAAGCTTGGAGAAGGAACTCTCGGATGGATCTTCTATCACATCGAGGAGGCCAACGAGGAGGTGAACAACAAGAACAAGGAGGATTAGAATCTTGAGGTATAATCATCTATCATAGTAGCTAATCACTTCTAGATAGTTGTTAGTTAGGGTTTAGCAAAGATCCGTAAATTTAGTCGATGTTAACTCAAACAAAATGATTGGTTTACCTATTCCGCCTCCCCGCATCATGTGGTGTGTCTAACGTCGACTTACAGTGGTATCAGAGCCTAGCTAAAGCATAACTAACATGTTGGCAAAGTTGTTAGAAATTCGATCGCAAAACGAACCCGAAAAAACATCATTTTCACATAGTTTCTGCCGTTTTAAAAAGGGGGCTAAAAATTTTTCACGGACCCTTAAAAATACAAGCAGGGTTTTTTAAGAATTGTGATGAAATTTGGGATCATGAATCGTCTAAACCGCCGCGGAACCGCCGCCGATACAAGCGATCCGTCGCGGATCCGCGGCCGAGTTGACACCGTGTCAACCCAAATTTGCTCAGTTATTCTTCTGTGTTGATATTGTGTTTTCTGGGATGATTTGTTTCTGCTCAGGTTTTATGTGCACAGAGAATTGCTTGGAGTAGATTCATTAGTGTTGCTTGATCGAGATTCTAAGAGGTTTGGCTAACTTGATTATATCTGTGTTGTGTTTAATGCGTTCGTAAACCTCGCCTAACTGCTAGTATATCGGTTAGCAGGGTGTTGCATATTTCTGTAATAGTTTTTACGGGTTTGTGAATGTGGACTTGTTGGGTTGTCGTGAATGGATAGCCGGGGATGTGAGACGAGTGTTTCTTTCATTCAAATGTAAATTGTAATTTGTTGTAATATTTTTTTGCGGGGCACATCCGGGTTGAGGTTGTAGCCACCGTTGTATTATTTCATTTACTGTTTTCTGCTCCTAAGATAGACCCAAGGTGAGGTGCACAAACTACCGGGTACTTTGAAGTGTTTAGTAGCCTACTCACGTTGTTGAGGGAGACCGCTTCACTTCGGGTACTTGGCGGGTAGTTTGCCGTACCCGTAGGGGTCTAAGGTGGGGTTTTGGCTATTCATCGCGACTGTGTAATCCGTCTTTCTTTGCACACTCAAAAGGAATGCGGATTCGTAGAAAATCCAATATGTTCATCTGTGATATGGAATTCCTATTATTGCATCTGACGAATGTACAATATCTATATATGATATCTAGTAGGCGTTACTTATGTTTTGCACCCGCGCTAGCCTAGCCCCCGCTCTGTCGTTAGTTAAGTAACCTAACGGGTGAATGACGGGGCCCAGTGGCGAATGCAGATGGCATAAGAGGACGCTGTATTTTTGTTGTTTTCTGCAATAATAGGTTAATTGATGGGACGCATTATATTAATGCAATGAAAATAAACCAAAGTTGAATCGTTGGAACAGTTTAAAAGAAACCACTCGATTATTTTTAAAAACAATAGATTTTTAATTGCGGAGCTTAAACCACTCCTTTTAAAAGCTATCAGGTTCCTTCGATCATATCAAGTTCACTACGTTCACGGTTTCGCCAAAACCATTCGTAGCCCTCCGTCATTTCATTTGGGTATTCAGTAGTATTCAAGCTATGTATTTTGACCAACGCCAAGGCATAGTGTTTGGTAGCTGCTGGGTATTCATTTGTTGCATAGATAGATGAGTTGGCTTGGGATAGTCGTACTATCATTTGGCCAACATCAGGGGTATGTACGGGTGGGTTCAAATTAACAAGATAATGATGGGTAGAACTTGACATGTGACTTATGATATTTTGACCAACGCCAAGGTCATAAGTGCATGGGGCAGAAATTGATATCGGGAATTTCTAAAGAAACTGAAATTTGCTAAGAGTTGCATACCATTTGGAGTGTGATAATTTTGGTAGGATTCCTTCAGCTTTATTACACGATGATATTTGGATCCCGATCCTACTATGAGTATCCACTACTCATCAGGAGATTCGTCACTTAACGATCAATGCTATAAACCAAGTAGGTGTCGAGAAAGGTGTCAGCGGGGCTACGCCCCCAGAGAAAAGAGGTTATTTAGTTAAGGAACTTCACGAAAGCGTCGTAAAACCTCCCTCGAAGTACCAACACCGGCCTGGCTGAACGGTTAAGCAAGAATTGTATGGTGAGAATAGTCTTGACCAGTTCTTCCTTTTTGGTTTGAGGAGGGATTCGAGAAACAGTGGGAGCCATCCTGTTTAGATAAACTGAAAACCACTCTAAACTTGCAAGAGCCTCATGCTAAAGTGTTTCCTCTCTCTTCATTGCAGCGACCCAGAACATGACAGGCCTTAAGTTACTATTAGATAAAAATATTTTGACGGGGCTAAACTATAAATATTGGTTCCGGAATGTTAAGATGGCAATTACTTATGACAAATTGGGGTATTTCCTTACCACTAAGGCACCTGCTGTCCCTGGTCCAGAATCCAGTGTCGCGGATAAGGAAATCCGCAAGACCTGGGAGATTGACTGCGCGAAGGACAAATGCATCGTGCTTGCCTCTATGAATAATGAACATCAGAGGAGGCATGAGAATATGGATATAGAATCCATATTTCTCCACACCAAGGATTTTTATGGGGAGCAATCTCGTATCGCAAGATACGAGACCTCGAAGAACTTATTTCAGTCGAGGCTGGCCGTCGGATCATCTGTAAGAGAACATGTCCTTAAAATGATTCGCTATATAGAAGAGCTCGCGGACCTCGGGACGACATTAGAGAACGAGCTATATACAGACTTGGTTCTTCAGTCCCTTCTTTCCACCTACGCCCAGTTTATCTTGAATTTCAACATTCAAGGTAAAGAAGTTGAACTTCCAGAACTCCTTAACATGTTGAGGAGTGCAGAGGGCACCTTGCAGAAGGTAAGGGAAACACCCACTATGTTTGTTCGTGGTGCTTCCTCTTCCAGGTCTAAGGCAAGGGCCAAAGGAAGGAAGAAGAAGGACGCTACCAAACCAAGAGGTGGTGTTGGTAATGTGGGAGTCAAGGGAAAGGCAAAGGTTGCGGTGCTAGTAGTGGCAAAGGACGAGTGCTTCCACTGTCGTAGGAAAGGCCATTGGAAGAAAGATTGCAAAGCTTGGATCGCCAAGAACCAGGACCCGAAGCAAGCTGTGGCTTTGACTTCAGGTGTGTTTGTAATTGAAAATTGTCTGTCAATCAACTCTACTTCCTGGGTATTGGATACCGGATCAGGATCTCATACATGCAATTCATTGCAGGCACTGAGAAACCATAGAGTGCTGAAGGTTGGTGATATGACCCTCCAGGTTTCTAACGGAGCTAGCGTGAATACTGTGTCCGTAGGGGATTATTACCTTGGATTGACGAGTGGACATATTTTGGTTTTGCGCAACTGTTTTTGTGTACCCAGTTTAACATGTAATATCATATCAGTATCGTTGTTATCAAAAGAAGGTTATGATTTCACGTTTCTAAGCGATGTTGTTAACATCCACCTTAATCATGGTTTGATTGGGTCTGGTACACTAGATAACGGTATATACGTGTTAAACCAATTACAGATTTTCAATGTCCAGAACACACTAAAAAGAAAGTCTCTAGATATAAATCAGGCTTTCTTATGGAATTGTAGACTAGGTCACATCAATGAAACAAGGTTAACTATGTTACATAGAGAAGGATATTTGGATCCGTTCGAATATCAATCTTATGCCACTTGTCAATCATGTCTCAAAGGAAAGATGACAAAGACTCCATTCACTGGACATGGAGTAAGAGCGAGCGAGCTCTTAGGACTCATACACAGCGATGTATGTAGTCCAATGTCTACACATGCGAGAGGAGGTTTTTCATATTTCATACCTTTTACGGATGATTACTATAGGTATGGATTCATTTTCTTAATAAAACATAAATCCGAGGCCTTTGAGAAATTCCAAGAATATAAGAATGAAGTAGAAAACCAAACCGGCAAAAGTATCAAGACACTGAGATCTGATCGAGGTGGTGACTACTTAAGTGCCGAGTCCTTGGGTTACCTAAAAGAGAATGGAATTCTCTCTCATCTTACTCCTCCATACACTCCACAGCATAACAGTGTATCGGAAAGACGGAACAAAACCCTATTGGATATGGTACGTTCCATGATGAGTAATGCTGAGTTACCGTGATCTTTCTGGGGTTATGCACTAGAATCAGCTGCATATCTTTTGAACAGGGATCCTACCAAGACTGTGCCTACCACACCATATCAGATGTGGAGTGGGAAGAAATCCTATCTTGAGTATCTGAAGATATGGGGATGTCCAGCTTTTGTTAAAAAGCAGCATGCTGACAAACTCGAGGCACGATCAGTATAGTGTAAGTTTGTGGGATATCCAAAGAACTCCAAGGGGTATTTTTTCTATTACGCTGAGGAACAAAAGGTTTTTGTTTCCCGTAATGCCCATTTTCTAGAACAGCAGTTTTTAGAAAAGGAAACAAATGGGAGCGCAATAGAACTGGATGAAATTCCAGAACCACAAACTACTACTGAAAGTATGGTAGAACCAGAAGTTCAAGAAGAACAGGACATTCCCGCACCCCTCCGCAGGAGTAGTAGGCCATCTCATCCGCCAGAGAGTTACTACGGTTTTCTCGTAGACGGGGATAGAGAAGATTGCGTCATTGATAATGATGAACCTACTAGCTTCCAGCAGGCCATCCAGAACGGCGACTCAGTAAGATGGCTGGATGCAATGCGGACCGAGATGGAGTCAATGTACACCAACAAAGTATGGACTTTGGACTTTGCTCCAGATGGGGTAAAACCCATAGGATGCAAGTGGATCTTCAAGAAAAAGATTGGTGTAGATGGACAGGTGGAAACCTATAAGGCTAGACTTGTTGCAAAGGGTTTTCGTCAAAGACCTGGTTTGAACTATGACGAAACCTTTTCTCCAGTGGCTATGCTCAAATCCATTTGGATCCTTCTTGCCATTGCCGCCTTCCTTGATTATGAGATCTGGCAGATGGACATAAAGACGGCTTTTTCTAAACGGAAATTTAGAAATGTGCGTCTATATGGATCGGCCAGAAGGTTTCAATCAGAGTGGGAGCAGCGAGAAAGTATGCAAGTTGCTTAAGTCCATTTATGGACTTAAGCAGGCATCGCAGAGTGGGAACATCTGTTTTGATGAAGCGGTCAAAGAATATGACTTTATAAAAAATCCAGATGAACCATGTATATATAGTAAAATTGTAGCACGAACTGTCGTATTCCTCGTCTTGTATGTGGATGACATTCTCTTGATAGGAAATGGCATTCCTATGCTACAATCTGTCAAAGAATTCTTGTCACCCAGGTTCTCCATGAAAGACCTGGGTGATGCCTCTTACATGCTGGGGATCCAGATATATCGTGATAGATCTAAGAGGATGCTGGGACTTTCGCAGTCCAGGTATATCAACACTACACTGAAAAGATTCAGAATGGAAGATTCTAAGCGCGGTAATTTACCGGCTTGTCACGGAATCACCCTCTCCAAAGAGATGTCTCCCAAGACTGATTTGGAAAGGGATCGCATGTCGATTATACCCTACGCTTCTGCGGTAGGCTCTATAATGTATGCGACGTTGTGCACCAGACCAGATGTAGCTTACGCATTGAGCGTGGTAAGCCGGTATTAGTCAGACCCAGGGAAGAAGCACTGGATATCAGTAAAGAACATTCTCAAGTACCTGAGAAGGACTAAGGATATGTTCTTAGTTTAAGGTGGAAAAGACCGCAAGATCGAGGCTTTTGCTGATTCCAGCTTCCAGAGTGACAAGGATGACTCTAAGTCCATATCAGGTTATGTCTTTACCCTGAATGGAGGGGCGGTGTGCTGGAAGAGTTCCAAGTAGGACACCGTTGCTGACTCGACGATGGAAGCAGAGTATATAGCTGCTTGTGATGCCGCAAAAGAAGCAGTCTGGATGAAGATGTTCCTAACGGAACTTTAGGTGGTTCCATCCATTGTTGATCCAATACCTCTGTATTGTGACAACAACGGGGCTATAGCTTTAGCAAAGGAACCCAGGTCCCATCAGAAGTCCAGACACATCTTAAGGCGGTATCACCTGATCAGGGAGATCATAGATCGCCTGGAGATCGAGGTCCGGAGAGTTGCTGCAGAGGAGAACACTGCAGATCCATTCACAAAGGCCTTACCTCAGATACAGTTTGAGAGGCTACTCGAGATGATAGGTCTTCGATATGGCAGTACATAGCCCTAGTGCAAGTGGGAGATTGTTAATGTATATTCCCTAGGGGTCATTATTGTATCATACTAGTCTGTATATTACTTAATTGAAGCTTGGGATATTCACAGTTATATTAACAGTCTCGCTTAACATAGTAGTATGCTACTTGGTTTATATCTATCTTAATATGTATATTTGTTAGCATATCGTGAATACATATTTATAGAGCCCTCAGGATCATGCTTGACTACCAGCGTTGTGATGGCAGTCACACTAGTGTGGGCTGGGTAGTCTACAAGCACATCCTTTTTCAGGTCCCTAGTCGTAGGATTATCGAGACAGGGCATCGATACTCCGGAGCAGACTAGTGTGTACGCTTCTCATGCCAGTTAGGGAGATGGTCTGTCCCTCAGCCATCAGTACGTTGTACTGGAGACAGTATACAGGTGCTCGTTGGGTTACGGGTACACCGGACATGACTCCCAAGGAACTGTTGGTTGGTATTATACCCGTCGTCACTTAATAGTTCCCAAGTGACATGAGAACAGCATAATCCACAGACTTGACACTGCTGCTTCGTCTCGAGTGTGTTCCTACCGTTCTTAGATTGCTACCCTACCACGGCTCAAAGGAGTCGTGCAAACAGGTAGCAGTTGGGTGCAGTCCCGAAGCACTTAGAGGCAGTGGCGGTTAGATAGGATTCGTCTCTCCCGGTATTGGGAGTTGATATCGCGCTGTGTTTGGAGAGCCATTACGCAAAGTCCCTGGCCAGGGCAAACGAGATTTACTGGTAGGATATCCAGTAGCTTCTCAAGGTGTAATGGGCTTCACTCCGACATGACTTATACTGCTTTTAGGGGACTGACGCTTGCCGCCCCTCAGGCCCGATATGCGATAGTCATAGACGAACAGACCGGACTGTACGGAGATTGTCACATCAGGCTCGGTAGGAGTTCGGATGGGTTTCCTCATCGGCCTTCTTATCGACATCTACCTGGGGACCGTTACGTACAGCTAGTACCGCTTGTGGCTTGTGGTTAAACCCACTGCCAGTGTAGTGTCGAGTCTTTAGAGTCCCACACAGAGAGTTTCCCTGCTTCAGGCGAAATGATATAGAGGTCTTATGGTTTTACGACAGGGTTCGGACACATACGTGTATTTATGCACGTACGATGTGCGGACAGTTTTTACTAGCAGGCTTTAGTTTAAGCCAGATTCTAGTATTGGATTATAAGATTTATACAGTCTCAGTATTTCCGTGTTTTCACGGATGGGAGGGGCATTCTCGTAATTAGTCGAGAAGCTTCTAGAAGAAAGATGAGGTGGAGAACTTAGGTGGAATTTGCATTAAATGGATTAGTGACTCATGGAGTGATTCATCCAAATGAGTTAATGAAGCATTTATTGCTTAATGACTCATGAGATGATTCATCCAAAGTGAATTAATGAAGCATGGTTGATATTATTATATGTTATTCATTTAGATAATTATCATGCTTCATATATTCACAAATGAGATAGAATTCATTTCATTCTCACTTACACATTCTCTCTCCTCAAGCTCTCTATCTTCAAAGACCTAACCCTAATCCTCTCATGTGTTGAGATCTAAGGGTTAATAAGACTAATAGATCCCTAATCCACCTCTATATCCTCTAGGTTACCTTGATTAGCAATCATAGCCACCTAGTTACCTCAAGTGAGAGGTTAAAGATTGGAGAAGGAACTTTCGGGTGGATCTTCTATCACATCGAGGAGGCTGACGAGGAGGTGAACAACAAGAACAAGGGGGACTAGAATCTTGAGGTATAATCATCTATCATAGTAACTAATCTCTGCTAGATAGTTGTTAGTTAGGGTTTAGCAAAGATCTGTAAAGTTAGTTGATGTTAACTCAAATAAAATGATTGTTTTACCTATTCCGCCTCCCCGCATCATGTGGGGTGTCTAACGTCGACTTACACTCCCCTCCTCTTCGTATTGCACCAGTGCTCTGTACATCATGATCTGGGGTTTCTAGTATTGTTTTGGAATTCCAAAATTGCATGTGATGTTCATTTGGTAATGGACTCTTTGCGGTGTGTTTCGTCTTCGTATTTTTTAGCATTATATTGGTAACCTAGACGATGTTAAATAGGTCGAATGATTATCAAACACTGTTATTTTCCAAGTTGAACGTACTCAATATATAATGCAGGTATTCTTATGGACCCTCTAGAAGAATGAAACCCTAACTCGAGATGTGACCACAGAACTGCGACTAAACCTTACGGTTTACCGTAGTTAGTGGCGCCACAAATGAGGCTTGGGTTTGCCCTTCTACGGCTGGTCTATTAAATACTGTGGCATAGTTTTTGGGTATTGTTTAACGGTGCTCAAGTGTTGAGCTTGCTGGGAAATACGGGTGTTCGGTGATTCGATCGAAGGGTTGAACATCGCCTTGTAGTATGTGATACTTCTTCTGCCACCGTAAGCATAGTATGTGTATCGCCGGTTTCGTTGTTATATGTCAACGACAATTGGGGTGCACATACTTGCTTACGTTGATGACATGTGATGTTCTGTGTTGCTGGATATGTTATATTGGATCGTCGCGTTCTGAATAGCCGGGGGTTTTATGTAAGATGAGATTTTTTATTTTCATTCATGTAAAATTAAATGTATGTAATACTCTTTTATTGGGGCACTTCCGGGTTGAGGTTGATGTCACCATTGATGTATTATTTACTTTTCCGCACTAGGATAAACCCAAGGAGGAGAGCACAAGTAACCGGGTTCTAGAGTCCAGTGGGAGACCAACTCGAGGAGTCGAGTGCGGGTCTCCTAACTCTAGAATTAGTAGGGTTGCTTTCCGCTCTCTTAGGGGTCTAGGGGTGTGGGTTTGGCTATTCATCGCGACCGTGGAATCCGTGTTTTATAGAGGCTCAAAATAAAACACGGACCTCCTAGTATATCCATTAATTCATATATTCCTTCTGCTGCGATATCTGTGATGTGATCATTTGATATGTTGAGATGGATACTGTATATAGTATATATGATATATTATATAGACGTTACTTATGTTTTACACCCACTCTAGCCCTGCCCCGCTCTGCCGTTAGTTACCGAACCTAACGATGCATGACGGGACATCGAGGCGAATGCGGATAGAATAAGTGTACGTTGTATTTATCTATGATGTTTAGGTGACTTAAATGATGGGACTTCATTAATGTGATTAATGAAAGAAAAAAAACCAAAAAGATCTTGTAGAATCAAATTTTCAAAAAGGGTAGCTATAGTTTTTGCTTTGCATAGTGATACATATGATATATCCCGCACCTTATTCGATGAGGAAAAAGCCGAGATCCCTTCACCGGGAATGACCTCTTTAGCAAAACTGGAAGATGCTACAAGACTCGGTTTGTCTTTTGATTGCTTTTAGTGTTTTGCTTTGCATAGTGATATATATGATATATTCCGCACCTTATTCGATGAGGAAAGAGCCGAGATCCCTTCACCGGGAAGGCCTCTTTAGCAAAACTAATGAAAGCCTAAAAAACACTCATTTTCAAAATTCACTTGTTTCTACAATGATATCAAGTTCATTACGTAATAGGTTTTCATAAAAACCTATCATAGCCCTCCGTCATTTCAGATAAGTCCTACTTAGTATTCTTGCTACGTTTGTTGACCTCCGTCAAGGTGTAGTGTGCGGTAGCTAACTAGTATTTATCTGCTTATGCATATGATGCAGATTGGATTAGGGTAGTCGTACGACCTTGTTGACCTCCGACGTGGGTCGTACGGGTGGGTTTGATTCAATCAAGAAATGACGGGTTGAACTTGACTTGCACGCTATGGTTTGTTGACCTCCGCCAAGGTCTTGGGATGCTTGGGGCAAAATATTATCGGGAATTTCAAGTGTTGAAAATTGCAATGAGATTGCATACCATCTATGAGATAGTTGGATACTGATACCCACTGCGAGTAATTGTTAATCCTAGGAGAGTTTTACACAGGAAAATTAGCCGATCAAGTAGGTGTCTAGAAAGGTGTCAACGGGGTTATGCCTCTAGGAAAACGAGGTTTATTTTAATTAGGTCCGGGCGAAAGCACGGGGAACCTCCCTCAAAGTACTGACACTGGCCTGGCTGAAAAATTGGCGAAATTGTAGGGTGTAATTAATCCCGGCTAGTCTTTCCTTTTAGGATTTGAAGGAAGATTTGATAAAAACAGTGGGAGCCATCCTGATTAGATAAAATAATAACCAATCTGATCTTGCAAGAGCATACGCTAAAGTGTTTTCTTCTCTCTCTCTCTCCAAGTAGTGACCATATCATGCCTTAATCAAGATAATAATATGGATCTATTGACCGAACCCGCATGTTATACTGTGCTGGGGAACGTTGGTTCCCTTCTTTCTTATAAAAGTTATAAGACCAAATAGGATATAAGGGAATACCAGGATTCCCATGCCACTCGAATGAAGAAAGTACATGTTGATGCATTTTCTTCGGGTGTGTTCGTTACAGAGAACTGTTTCTCCATTTGCTCTACGTCCTGGGTATTAGATACCGGGTCAGGATCCCATATATGTAATCAGTTACATGAAGTGAGAAAAGGTAGAGAACTTGGAGAGGGTGATAAAGACATAAGGGTTGGAAATGGTGCAATTTTTGCAGCTAAAACTGTCGGGGAATATCACCTTGTATTACCAACTGGTAATACATTAATTCTGAATGAATGTAATTACATGCTGAACCTGATATGCAACATTATATCGGTTTCTTTATTAAGTAAAGAGGGATATAATTTTGTATTACAGGATAATGTTATGAACATTTTCCTGAACCAAAAGTTGGTTGGATCAGGCACGTTGTGCAATGGCATTTATGTTCTAAATCAATCAGCAGTTCTGAGCATAACAAACACACACAAGAGGAAGAGTTCAGAATTGAACGAATCCTTCTTGTGGAATTGTAGACTAGGTCACATCAATGCGACACGGCTAGCTAAGTTGCATAATGATGGATATTTGAATCCGTTCGAATTTTCATCTTATGACACTTGCCAGTCATGTCTCAAAGGCAAGATGACCAAATCTCCGTTTACGGGACACGGAGAAAGAGTTACTGAACTCTTGGGACTGAAACATAGTGATGTATGCGGTCCCATGTCTACACATACCAGGGATGGTTCTGCGTACATCATTACATTCACTGGCGAGCACTCTAGATTCGGATATGTGTTCCTGATGTAACACAAATCAGAAGCTTTTGAGATATTTAGAGAATATAAACAAGAAGTCGATAACCAAACCGGGAAAAGTATTAAAGTCCTACGATCTGATCGAGGAGGTGAATACTTGAGAAATGAATTCCTGGACTTTCTAAAGGAGAATGGGATTCTCTCTCAGCTAACTCCTCCATATACACCATAGCACAACGGTGTATCGGAACGGAGGAACCACACCTTATTAGATATGGTGCGCTCTAAGATGAGTATAGCTGAGTTACCTATTTCCTTCTGGGGGTATGCGCTGGAGACAGCTGCATACCTACTGAATAGAGTTCCTACCAAATCTGTGCCTACCACCCCATATGAGATATGGGAGGGGAAGAGAGCATATCTTAATTTTATTAAAATATGGGGTTGCCCGGCCTATGTCAAAAGATAAAAACCGGACAAACTCAAGGAAAGGTTTGTTTTATGTAAGTTTGTTGGATATCCCAAGCATTCGCGAGGGTATATCTTCTACCACAGTGAAGAACAAAGGGTGTTTGTTTCTCAACACGCCACCTTTTTAGAAAAGGAATTTCTTGCAAAAGTGATTAGTGGATCTGAGGTAGAACTGGAATAGGTTCCAGCTATACAAACCACAACATAAGATGCGGTGGAACCAAAGGATTCGGTAGTTCCCGATGAACCACAGCCACTCCGCCGATATAGTAAGGTACCTCACCCACCTGAGAGATACTATGGTTTTCTCATGGATGGTGGGAGCGAGGATTGCATCATGGAGGATGATGACCCAACTAGCTTCGAGCAGGCCATCACGAGTAGTGACTCTGTGAAATGGCTTGATGCAATGCGGTTCGAGATGGAATCCATGTATACCAACAATGTATGGACTTTGGAAGATGCTCCTGAAGGGGTAAAACCCATTGGGAGCAAGTGGATCTTCAAGAAAAAACTTGGTGTAGATGGGAAAGTGGAGACTTTCAAAGCTAGACTTGTTGCAAAGGGTTTTCATCAATGATCAGGTGTCGATTATGACAAAACCTTTTCTCCAGTGGCTATGCTTAAATCCTTCCGGGTCATGCTTGCCATCGTTGCATATCAAGACTATGAAATCTGTCAAATGGATGTTAAGACTGCCTTTCTAAATGGTGATTTAGAAAAGAGCGTGTACATGACTCAGTCAGAAGGCTTCGTGGCTAGTGGGAGCAGCGGGAAGGTGTGCAAGCTGCTTAAATCCATTTATGGATTAAAGCAAGCATCGCGGAGTTGGAACATCTGCTTTGATATCGTTATCAAAGAGTTTTATTTCGTCAAAAACGTAGATGAACCTTGTATATACAAGAATGTGGTTGATAGTAAGATTGTCTTCCTCGTATAGTACGCGGACGACATACTCTTGATAGGAAATGATATTCATATAATACAATCGGTCAAGCTCTTCTTATCACAAAGATTCTCAATGAAAGATCTAGGGGATACCACCTACATCTTGGGGATAAAGATCTATAGAGATAGATTTAAATGGATACTGGGATTGTCCCAATCCAGGTACATTGACACCCTACTAAAGAGGTTTAGTATGGAAGAATCCAAGCGTGGGTTTTTACCCACGATCTCTGGACTCACTCTCTCCAAACAGATGTCTCCCAAAACTGATTTGGAGAGAGCCCGCATGCAAGGGATACCCTATGCTTCGGCAGTAGGCTCTATCATGTACGCGATGCTATGTACCAGACCCGATGTAGCACACTCACTAAGTGTAGTGAGTAGGTATCAAGCAGATCCTGGAGAGAGTCACTGGACAGTTGTGAAAAGCATTCTCAAGTACTTGCGAAGGACTAAAAATATGCTCTTGGTGTATGGTAATGGAGAACTCCAAGTGGAGTCCTTTACCGATTCGAGCTTCTAGAGTGATAAGGATGACTCTAAGTCGCACTCGGGATTTGTCTTTACCATCAATGGAGGGGCGGTTTGCTGGAAGAGTTCCAAGCAGGAAACTGTGGCAGACTCGACGATGGAGGCTGAATACATCGCTGCCAACGATGCTGCCAAAGAGGTTGTCTGGATCAAGAAGTTCATAACTGAACTTGGTGTAGTTCCATCCATTAAGGATCCAATACCTTTGTATTGTGATAACAATGGAGCGATGGCTTTGGCCAAGAAACTGTAAGTCCACGTTGCCCAACCCGGTGCTTACGGGGAGGCGGAAACGGTATAAAAATTCGATTTTTAGAACTCTAGGCAACATGGACTAAAAGGAGGATCATTGCTAAACATAAACTAACAACCATGCTAAGAGATTTAGCTACTCGGTTAAAGTGTTATACATAAGTCTTGAAGTCCTTCTATGTTGGAGATAGTGCCCTCAGAGTCAATTATTAGGTCACAGGTACGTGATTGTAATGATTGAGGGAGGACCTATCCCGGTAGGACAGTCTTACTCGAGATGATAGTATGCTATCTGGTTTACCTTTATCATCGTGTACTGTTTTAGGTGACTTGACATGTCGCTATTACAAGTTGATAGAGCCCCTAGGATTCTTGCTTGACCACCAGCAGTATGAGGGCGATCATATAAGTGGGAGCTGGGGGTCTACAAGCATATCCTTAAAAGGTCCCTAGTCGTGGGAGTTTCGAGACTGGGCATCGATACTCCATTAGTAGACTAGTGTATACAGTCGAGACCCCGACGAGGGGCGGTGGCCGGTCTCACAAGCCACTGGTGTCAGTTGGATCACCTAAGATGTGTACAGGTGCTCATTGGGTTATGAGTACACCGGACAGGACTCGCCGGGAACATGCTAGTTGGTCATATACCAGACGTCAGATGGCAGTTCCCTGGTGACATATGTGCAGGTTAGTTCATCGACCTGGGGATCGTCATTTGTCTCGTGTGAGTTCCCACTGTACTTTGATTACTACCCTACCACGGCTCAAAGGAGTCGTGCAAACAGGTTTTAGTTGGGTACAGTCCCGAGCCACATGGAGGCAGTGAGCGTATCTTCAGGGGTTCGTCTCTCCCGGTATTGGGGGTGAGGTCGTGCTGTGTCTAGGAGAGCCATTACACAAAGTCCTTGGCCAAGGCAAGGAGATTTACTGGTAGGTATTCCAGTAGTATCTCAGGGTGTTCTGGGCTACACTCCGACACGACTTGTACCGCTTTTGGGGGTCTGACTTTTACCAACCCCTTAGGCCCGCCATGCGATACTCATAGACGAACGGACCGGACTGCACGGATATTGTCACTGACAGGCTCAGTTGGGTGTCGGGGTGAGCTTCCTCATCGACGTCCCATTTGGTCAGTACCTGGTAGCCCGTCACTTATTGGCTTATTCCTCTGACGTGCTAGTGGTTAAATCCACAACCAAGGTGTTGACGAGTCTTTAGAGTCCCCCACATTCAGTTACTCAGCTTTCGGGCGAAAGGTTGTAGAGGCCGTATAGAGATATGGCAAGGTCCGATCAGATACGTGCGGTATTGCACGGATCAGGATCGGACAGTCTGTACTATAGGCCGTATGCATATATGGCAGGGTTTGATCAGATACGTACGGTATTGCACGGATCAGGATCGAACGGATATTACTAGCCGGTTTTGGTATAAGCCGGATTCTAGTATAGTACAGTGTAGATTTTGTCTCATTGCATTTGTATTTCGGTCGAAATACAGATGCGGGTGTGTATGCACAGTATCGGGGTTTTTCCTGTAATTTATTACGGGACCAGTTTTCTGGAGTTGCCAGTTTGCTTTCCGTTTCGGCCGATTTCCATTGTTCCGTTCATTGGCCGAAGATTGGTGGAGAAGGACTTATTTGCATTGTTGCAAATAGGCTTTTGTGGAGGGGGTTCTTTGCATCTTGTTGCATCATGATGGTTTTCATGATGAGCACCATCATTGACTTCTCCTTCTCATGATGGATTGACTTTGGTTATGTTGATGGTTGTTTTGAGTGTTGGACTTACCTAGCTATCATTTCTTCACATCATAACTTGACACTCCCTTGTATGATGGTTCAACCACTCCCCCTTGACCTTTCTTTTTCTCTCTCCAATCACACAAAAGAAAATGGGGGGCCGGCCACTTTTGTGGGAAGGTTTTTTGATTCATTTGGTAGTGTGGTATTTTTCTTCTCATGTTTGCTAGAAAAGTTCTCTAGCTCCTTTCCAAAAGGGTTCCTCTCTTTTCCTCCACAAAATGGCACAACTCCAAACCCCAAAATGAGACAATAGCTCACTACACATTCTACAGCGAATCTTAGGCACGTCGAGTAGCCGGCTTCGTGCCCGAGTTGCCTCGGCATTGAGGTGGGAGCCCGTAAACAAAGTTGGCGATGTGGTGTACTTCCGGCGACGAGGAGGAGACGGGACATTCCGCAGGAGATCGGGACCATGACGAGAAGACCGGTGGACTTGGATCGTCGGTATATCTCTAACCCATCTTCTAGTTAGCTTAGACTTGTTAATGGTTACGTTCCGGGTGTTTAGTGCGCAGTGGTGCCGGTTTGCTAAGTCCGCAAAAATTTAAGTTATTCACCGCTTCCGCATTTGGCCGTCGGTTTGACGGCCGGGGCGCCGCCGTGCACTTACAGTGGTATCAGAGCCTCGCCATTAACTTAGTCTAGCTTTGTGTAATGTGTTTGCATTTCCGATCGATCAAAAAATTCCAAAACCCGTATTGCCTTCGCATCAGTTTCTGTTGAAAATTTTTGGTCTCGGAAAATTTTTCAGGTGGTCTCAGAATGATGTACAGGGAGTTATAAGAACACTGAAAAAATTTCGTAGCACGATCCCTCCGTACGACCGCGGAAGGGCGGCCAAAACCCTCTTCTGGCCGCGCTTCCGCCGCAAGTTTGTGGGCTCGTGTGATTATTTTTTTGCAGTGGGCTTATGGGCTTATTTCAGGGGTTTTGGGATATTAAATTTGGGCCAATTGTTTCTGTGAGTGCTACAGTTTTCTTTGGGGCCCACTTGTTAATTGTTTGATCAATCGGAAATTTTTAAACACATTTTTCACAGTATTTACATTATATCTGCGACCGTGAAAGTCACTCGATCGGTAAATCCGGTCTAACTGCTATAGCCCGGTTCGACGGATTTGCGAACGTGACTTTCACGTTGATGTTCTATGTTTATGCTGTGATATTGCGGATCGGTCGTGGGGGTAGCCTGGATGCAATGCTAGTACAGTTGTGGTTGTATTATGTACATTTGATATTGCGGGGCGAGCGTCCGACATGTGGACTGCCGTCACTGCCTGATTGTATTATTCTTTTGGGGCACGACCTGGTTGCGGTCGATGTACCCGGTGTATGTATATTTTACTTTCTGTACTAGGATTGCCCCGCGGAGGGGTGCACGGATAGCCGGGTTCTAGAGGGCAACAAGCCCGCATCTCATGGCATTGAGACGGAGGGGGCTTCACTCTAGGATTGGCAGGCTATTCGCCGCACTCGTAGGGGGTACAGGTTGACCCAGGAGGGGTGCCCAAGTTGCCGGATTCCGTGGAGTGCTGGGTGGTCCATTCACGGAGCTGAAGGGGGCTGCCTCGCTTCAGGTTTTGGCGGGTGACTTGCAGCGCCCGTAGGGGTCTAGGATTTCATTGCACAGGCTATCCACACGACCAGGGGAACGTCGGGTTTCAGCAGTGGCTCTGTGAAACCCGGGGATCCCAGATATCTGTATTGTTTCTGTGATGCTGTTCATTCTCTGTGATGTTGCATTTCTTTCACGCCTTGAGCGAAATACTATATATTAGTAGATGTCGTATATGTTTTGCATCCGCGCTAGTCCAGTCCCCGCTCTGTCGTTAGTAAGCTAACCTAACGGGTAATGACGGGACCCAGTGGCGAATGCGGATGGCATATACGTACATCAGTATATTTTCGTTCTTTTTGGTGTGATCAATTGATGGGACTGCATTGATTCGGATCAATGCAAGTTAAAACAAACCTAATCTGATGTTGTTGGAACACTTTTCAAAAAGCTGTTATTGCAAGGACGTTTACTTTTGTTTTGCATCGTGGTATTCATTGGAATATCCTGCTCCTCAGTCGACGAGGCAAGGGCCGAGATCCCTTCATCGGGAGTGACCCCTTGGACAGAAGTTTGCGTCAGGGCATTAACTTCACTATAGCCGATTACTTTTGCTTTGCATCGCGGTATTCATTTGGAATATCCTGCACCCCATTCTACGGGAAAAGAGCCGAGATCCCTTCACAGGGAGTGACCTCTTTAGCAACGGTTTTTCGTCACTATATTTTTAAAAGCTATCCGTTCCTTCGACGATATCAAGTTCATTACGTTAAAGGTTTTCGCCAGAAACCATTCGTAGCCCTCCGTCGTTTCAGCCGGGTAGTAAGTAGTATTCATGCTATGTTTGTTGGCCTTCGTCAAGGCATAGTGTATGGTAGCTGCTTGTTGCCTTTCTGCAGCATAGATAGATGCGTTGGTTTGGGACAGTCGTATAGCCTTGTTGGCCTTCGTCAAGGGCTTGTGCGGGTGGGTTCAAATCAACCTGGAGAATGACGGGTAGAACTTGACATGTGACTTATGATTTGTTGGCCTTCGTCAAGGTCATAAGAGCATGGGGCAGAAATCACATCGGGAGTTTCAAAAGAACTGAAACTTGCCAGGTATGCGCATACCTTCTGGAGTGTGATACCGTGAGCGGATTCCGTCACGTTATCATGCGATGATAGTTGGATCCCGATTCCCACTGATGAGTTAGTTTACTCCTCGGGTAACCCCGACTAATTCTTCTTTCAGGTTTGGAGGAGAATTTGAGGTACAGTAGGAGGTTTCCAGATTAGATAAATTGGTGACCATTCTGATCTAGGTTAGAGTGCACGCTGAGTGTTTCTTTTCTCTCTCTCTTTGGCAGCGACCATTGACCCGACCCTAAGACTATGACTCAGTGACAAAGTTGACCGAACCTTCTTAAACACCGACTTTTGGATTGTCAGAGTTGCAAACCTCATTGCCACTCCTACTTTTACCCTTTTCTCCAGGACACCCCGTTTTACTACGAACGTCCAATTCCATTGGACAAAACCATCGTATGGTTAGATACGAACTCGAAAGAATTTATTCGAGGATGGTTTCCGGTTCTGGAGAAAACGGATAGGATTATTCAGTTGTCTTTTCCTTTTACCCTCTCTCAGGTTACGAGTACTCCTTGGTTTAGGGGTAGTACACCTATTACGCAAATTGGATTATCTTCTTCCAAACCTTAGGCTGGTGCCGACCGGTAGGGAATGAAGAAAACCAATTAGCATAACGATGGTGTGCAGAAGGTATTAAGTTCAGACAAAGCAAGGGATTAGTAAGAGGGCAAAGTAAATTGCAACAGATATTCACGACTAAACCAAATATTTCGTTACCACTCCCACATCACCTTTGTATTTCTCCAGGACACTCCGTATCACTACGAAGATCCACAGTTTATTTGGATACTCCATCGTATGGTTATATACGAACTCGAATGGAACTGGTTCCAGTTCGGGGATGGATTCTGGTTCAGGAGAAATAGGAATAAGGTTTATTCGGTTGTCTTTTATCTTCACCCTCTCTCATTGTGAGTGTTCCTAGGATTGGGACAGTACACCCATTATGCTTATTGGATAGTCTTCTTCCAAACCATAGGCTGGTGCCGAACGGTAGGGAAGGAAGAAAACCATTTGGCCTAAAAGGGTGTGCAGAAGGTAAAGACTAAAGACATATGAAGGGATTTGGAGAGGTGGCAAAGAACTATACGGTTACAGTCGTGAATCTGGAAGAGGCATTACTAGGAATACCAGAATGCCCCATCGGAACATTTCAATGTTTCAGTTTCACTGTGTAATGTTAAAGGAAAACTGATTTCCCGATTAGACACTTGCTCCAGGGTATGTATTTACCACGTATGATTCTCACATCTGTATGGTTTTACAGATGATGAGTGGGAGTAAGTTATTGGGAATTGGGTGATCATCCTCATTATATCGGGATTCGTTGTAATCGGTGATATTTAAGGAAATCACCTGGGCTGTTTGCCGGTCGGAAAATATTTGGTTTTGAATATCCGCTGTTATGCACCAATTTCAAATTGATATATCTGTACGTCTATTTTCATAGAGTGAGATATACCTTTATGAAATTATGTCTACGACATTTACCTATATCAGTGGATGGTTAGGTAAGGAGCATTAAACAGCGGTGTAATTCTTCTTAACCATAAGTACAGTTTTCAACCTACGACACACAGTGAATGAGTTATCAGACTCAAGGGACTTATACAGAGTATTGTATGTTGTCCAGGGTCCATCAGGACAGAGGGGTTGGTCCTCGTACTACATTCAGTTTACTTATGACTTCTCTAGTTTTTAGACAAGTGTTTCGTGGAAACACAGGGTCCGAATTTGGAGAAGTTATTGGTATTTGAATAGAGTGGAGAACCAGGTGTCACAAGTATCGGGATTCTTCAAAGTGATCGAAGATGTAGATACTTGTGTATGGTGTTCAGTTGATAGTAATGATTAAGAGAACTTGCTTCTCTTTCAGGTTACTCATAATTGGAAATGCTTCCTAAGTTGAGTAACGCTGATCGGCCTCCTTCCATTTAGTTGACATGCACTGGAGACAGTTGCATGATTTGGATCTGGTTCAATTAAATCAGTGCCTCTGTTTCTATATTGGATATAGAACAGTTCATATCTTAACATTGTTAAGGTACGGGGAGTTGTCCGGTTTATGCTTAAAACCAGACACTGGACAACTCAAGGCACGTTTCTGTAATGGCTGTTTGTGGGTTGACCCAGGCTATGACGCGGGTTGACTTTCTACCATTTGGATGAACAATAGCAATATTGTTCTAGACTCGCCACAGTTTTATTAAAAATGGATTTTTTCAGAAAAACAGGAGTGGGAGTATGGTAGAACTGGAAGTGATTCCAGAACCACAAACGATTACTGAAGATTTGATAAGGAACCTAAAGATTCAATCTGGATTGACATTCCATTGGCCACTCCGCAGATAAGGTGGGTAACTTCAGGCACCCGAGAGGCACTACGGTAGCCTCAAGGACGGTGACAGGGAAGTTCTTGTTTACCCATAATTACCATTGCTGTTGTTCCAGGCTGCGAGACTAGGCGGGAGGATGAGTATGGCGTCGTTCTAAACTAGTTTTAGAAGTGTACGTCTATATGACTCTGCCAGAGGGTTGTCGTAGTCAGTGGGAGCAGCGGAAGCATTGGTGGACAGGTAGCATATGTCTATTTATAGACTAAAGCAGATGTAGCGGAGATAGATCATCTATTTCTGACGTGACAGTCATGGGTTTGACTTCATCAGAATAGGGGATGGATCTGTTGAGAAGGTAGTAGGGTGTGATGTCCTGGTATCTGGATGACATACACAGAGTAGGAAAGGAAACTCCTACACTTCAATCGGTTATACTTTGGTCGTCATACAGTGGTTTCTCCATAAAGGAAATGGATTTTTTATCAGACATACTGGTTACTAGATCTATGGTTTTAGATCTAGATTTGGGTGGTTTCCCAATCAGGGTACTAGACAGCATTCTAAGAGTATTTAGAATGGACGACTCCTGGCACGGTAATGTACCTGCAGGTAATGGAGTTACCCTCTCCAAAGGTGTCTTACAGACTAAAGGGGAGAGGGACGGGCATGATTGGCAGATCACTTGCTCAGGCAATTGAGTCAATCTTGAGATGTCAAGTACCACACCAGATGTTGTTCTTGCACTAGATGCAATAAGTTGACATTAATCCAATCCTGGAGAAACAGTCGGAAGCAGTTTTAGAACATAAGTGGATGTTCTAGGGATATGATAACGACAGCCTCATTCAGAAGACAGTTATCATTCCAGGCTTCCAAGGTGACATGGACGACAAGGAGGTTGTCAGAGTTATAGTTTTCCTTCTGATGAGGGGTAGTATTTTGGACAGGTGGACCAAGGCAATACTGAGGGAGGCATGGCGCGCAGGATACTGATTAAGTTCAGTTGACGATACAGTCTAAGAAGTTTGGATTTGGAGTTCATTTATGAGCTAGGTCCCATCAGACATCCAGACATATTCTGAGACAGGTATTGCTCTTTTCGGGAGATGGCTTTCTCCGCGAACTTGAGATATAGAGAGACATAGAAAGGAACAACTGAGCGGATCCACTCACTGAGGCTATTCCTCGAACGCAATAGTTCTGCAAACGAGCTTTGTGAGACTGACTAGTAGAGGAGTTGGATGTTCGGTATCACACGGGCTGTGAGTATGCGACATCGCAATAATTAGCCTTGAGTGCAAGTGGGAGATTGTTGGAGATAGTGCCCTCAGAGTCAATTATTAGGTCACAGGTACATGATTGTAATGATTGAGGGAGGACCTATCCCGTTAGGACAGTCTTACTCGAGATGATAGTATGCTATCTGGTTTACCTTTATCATCGTGTACTGTTTTAGGTGACCTGACATGTCGCTATTACAAGTTGATAGAGCCCCTAGGATTCTTGCTTGACCACCAGCAGTATGAGGGCGATCATATAAGTGGGAGCTGGGGGTCTACAAGCATATCCTTAAAAGGTCCCTAGTCGTGGGAGTTTCGAGACTGGGCATCGATACTCCATTAGTAGACTAGTGTATACAGTCGAGACCCCGACGAGGGGCGGTGGCCGGTCTCACAAGCCACTGGTGTCAGTTGGATCACCTAAGATGTGTACAGGTGCTCATTGGGTTATGAGTACACCGGACAGGACTCGCCGGGAACATGCTAGTTGGTCATATACCAGACGTCAGATGGCAGTTCCCTGGTGACATGTGTGCAGGTTAGTTCATCGACCTGGGGATCGTCATTTGTCTCGTGTGAGTTCCCACTGTACTTTGATTACTACCCTACCACGGCTCAAAGGAGTCGTGCAAACAGGTTTTAGTTGGGTACAGTCCCGAGCCACATGGAGGCAGTGAGCGTATCTTCAGGGGTTCGTCTCTCCCGGTATTGGGGGTGAGGTCGTGCTGTGTCTAGGAGAGCCATTACACAAAGTCCTTGGCCAAGGCAAGGAGATTTACTGGTAGGTATTCCAGTAGTATCTCAGGGTGTTCTGGGCTACACTCCGACACGACTTGTACCGCTTTTGGGGGTCTGACTTTTACCAACCGCCTAGGCCCGCCATGCGATACTCATAGACGAACGGACCGGACTGCACGGATATTGTCACTGACAGGCTCAGTTGGGTGTCGGGGTGAGCTTCCTCATCGACGTCCCATTTGGTCAGTACCTGGTAGCCCGTCACGTATTGGCTTATTCCTCTGACGTGCTAGTGGTTAAATCCACAACCAAGGTGTTGACGAGTCTTTAGAGTCCCCCACATTCAGTTACTCAGCTTTCGGGCGAAAGGTTGTAGAGGCCGTATGGAGATATGGCAAGGTCCGATCAGATACGTGCGGTATTGCACGGATCAGGATCGGACAGTCTGTACTATAGGCCGTAGGCATATATGGCAGGGTTTGATCAAATACGTACGGTATTGAACGGATCAGGATCGAACGGATATTACTAGCCGGTTTTGGTATAAGCCGGATTCTAGTATAGTACAGTGTAGATTTTGTCTCATTGCATTTGTATTTCGGTCGAAATACAGATGCGGGTGTGTATGCACAGTATCGGGGTTTTTCCTGTAATTTATTACGGGACCAGTTTTCTGGAGTTGCCAGTTTGCTTTCCGTTTCGGCCGATTTCCATTGTTCCGTTCATTGGCCGAAGATTGGTGGAGAAGGACTTATTTGCATTGTTGCAAATAGGCTTTTGTGGAGGGGGTTCTTTGCATCTTGTTGCATCATGATGGTTTTCATGATGAGCACCATCATTGACTTCTCCTTCTCATGATGGATTGACTTTGGTTATGTTGATGGTTGTTTTGAGTGTTGGACTTACCTAGCTATCATTTCTTCACATCATAACTTGACACTCCCTTGTATGATGGTTCAACCACTCCCCCTTGACCTTTCTTTTTCTCTCTCCAATCACACAAAAGAAAATGGGGGGCCGGCCACTTTTGTGGGAAGGTTTTTTGATTCATTTGGTAGTGTGGTATTTTTCTTCTCATGTTTGCTAGAAAAGTTCTCTAGCTCCTTTCCAAAAGGGTTCCTCTCTTTTCCTCCACAAAATGGCACAACTCCAAACCCCAAAATGAGACAATAGCTCACTACACATTCTACAGCGAATCTTAGGCACGTCGAGTAGCCGGCTTCGTGCCCGAGTTGCCTCGGCATTGAGGTGGGAGCCCGTAAACAAAGTTGGCGATGTGGTGTACTTCCGGCGACGAGGAGGAGACGGGACATTCCGCAGGAGATCGGGACCATGACGAGAAGACCGGAGGACTTGGATCGTCGGTATATCTCTAACCCATCTTCTAGTTAGCTTAGACTTGTTAATGGTTACGATCCGGGTGTTTAGTGCGCAGTGGTGCCGGTTTGCTAAGTCCGCAAAAATTTAAGTTATTCACCGCTTCCGCATTTGGCCGTCGGTTTGACGGCCGGGGCGCCGCCGTGCACTTACATTCTATTCTTGCTCCTTGGAGTTGGATGAACGGGTCGTCCTCATCGCCTTCTCTTGCCGAAGAAAGATCCACCCGAGGGCCTCAACCTTTGGCTCCTACCTCAACCTAGAGGTAACTAAAGTGCTTGGTGTGCTAAACCTAGAACCTTAGAAAGAGTAGAGAGTAATTTTGGTGTTTTATCTCAAAAGCCAAATGGTTCTCAACTCATGAGAGGGAGAGCTTTGAGAGAGAGGAAGAGGATGAGAGAGAATGAGCATGAGAAAATGAGGATAATTACAACCATCCTCACATATATGTGAATTATGATAATTAAATAATTAATCAAAAGATAATTGTGATGGTTAACTTGAAATGACCATTATCATTTCACATTAATGAATTTTGCAAGAATCAAAAAGCATCTTTCATGTGAAATGATGATGGTCAATATGTCAACATAGGTCAACAAGTCAACCATAGTCAAATGGTCAACAACCCTAACCATAACACAATTATAATTAATTAATATTAATAATCATATTTCACATATACATTAGGGTTAAGAAAAAGACAACGGTCATCAACCTTAATGAAAGTCCTCTGCCTCTGCCTCAATCAACTGTGCATACACACCCGTATCCGTGTTCCGAGGAACACGAATATAATGAGATAAAACCAATCCCAAAACATATACTAGGATCTGGCTTAAACCAAAGCCCGCTAGTATCAACTGTCTGGACACTAAACGTGGACAAGTGCGCGGATGTGAACGAACCCCGTCGCAAAACCATGCGACCTCTACTCGGTTTTGCTAAAGGAGAATAACCCTCTGTGTGGGACTCTAAAGACTCGACACTACGCTGGCAGTGGGTTTAACCACAGACCGCAAGTGGCACTAGCTGTACGTAACGGTCCCCAGGTAGATGCCGATAAGAAAAATGATGAGGTGAACCCATCTGAACTCCTACTGAGCCTGAATGTGACAGTCTCCGTACAGTCCGGTCTGTTCGTTTAAGAGTATCGCATGGTGGGCCTAGGGGGCGGTAAACGTCAGTCCCCTAATAGCGGTACAAGTCGTGTCGGAGTGTAGACCAGACCACCTTGAGATAATACTGGAAACCTACCAGTATATCTCGCTTTCCCTGGCCAGGGACTTTGTGTAATGGCTCTCCTAGACACAGCGTGATATCAACCCCCAATATCGGGAGAGACGAATCCTGTCTAACCGTCACTGCCTCCAAGTGCTTCGGGACTGTACCTAACTGCTACCTGTTTGAACGACTCCTTTGAGCCGTGGTAGGGTAGCAATCTAAGAACTTTGGGAACACACTCGAGTCGAAGTGACAGTGTCAAGTCAACGGACTAGGCTGTACTCATGTCACCTGGGAACCGATAACTGACGATAGGTATAATACCAACCAACAGTTCCCGACGAGTCCTGTCCAGTGTACTCGTAACCTAACGAGCACCGGCATACTATCTCAAGTACGACGTACTGACGGCTGTAGGACAGAACGTCTCCCAAGCTGGGATGAGAAGCGCATACGCTAGTCTACTCCGGAGTATCGATGCCCTGTCTCGATTGTCCTACGACTAGGGACCTGCATAAGGATGTGCTTATGGATTACCCAGCCCCCACGAGTGTGACTGCCATCACAACGCTAGTAATCAAGCAAAGATTCTGAGGGCTCCACTAATGTGTAAAGGCGATATGCTATAAGAAACACATGCACACATTAATGTAGAAACAATCCAAGTAGCATACTACTATTTTGAGCAAGATTGTCTATACAACTGTTAATATCCCAAGCTTCCATTAAGTAATATACAAACCAGTATGATACAGTAATGGCCTCTAGGGCATATACACTAACAATCTCCCACTTGCACAAAGGCCATGTACTGGCGTATCGAAGACCTATCATCTCGATCAGCCGCTCGAACTGAGTCTGGGGTAAGGCCTTTGTGAATGGATCAGCAGTGTTATCTTCCGTAGCAACTCTCCGAACCTCGATCTCCTGGCAACCCACAATCTCCCTGATCAGGTGATACCGCCTCAAGATGTGTCTGGACTTCTGATGGGACCTGGGTTCCTTCGCTAAAGCTATAGCCCCATTGTTGTCGCAATACAGAGGTACTGGATCAACAATGGACGGAACTACTTGAAGTTCTATCAGGAACTTCCGTATCCAGACGGCTTCTTTTACGGCATCTGCAGCAGCGATATATTCCGCTTCCATCGTCGAGTCAGCAACGGTTTCCTGTTTGGAACTCTTCCAACACACCGCCCCTCCATTGAGGGTAAAGATATAACTCGACATGGACTTGGAATCATCCTTGTCACTTTGGAAGCTGGAGTCAGAAAAGGCCTCGATCTGGAGGTCTTTTCCGCCATACACTAAGAACATCTCCTTAGTCCTTCTCAGGTACTTGAGAATGTTCTTTACCACTATCCAGTGTTTCTCCCCGGGGTTTGACTGATACCGGCTTACCACACTCAGTGCATAAGCTACATCCGGTCTGGTACACAACATCGCATACATTATAGAGCCTACCGCAGAAGCGTAGGGTATAATAGACATGCGATCACTTTCCAAATCAGTCTTGGGAGACATCTCTTTGGAGAGGGTGATCCCGTGACAAGCTGGTAGATTACCGCGCTTGGAATCTTCCATAGTGAATCTTTTCAGTATGGTGTCGATGTACCTGGACTGTGAAAGTTCTAATATCCTCTTGGATCTGTCACGATAGATCCGGATCCCCAGAATGTAAGAGGCATCACCCAGGTCTTTCATGGAAAACCTGTGTGACAAGAACCCATTGACAGATTGTAGCATAGGAATGTCATTTCCTATTAAGAGAATGTCATCCACGTATAAAACGAGGAATACTACAGTTCTTGCTAGAAATCTACTGTAGATGCATGGTTCATCTGGATTATTGATAAAGCCAAATTCTTTGACCGTCTCATCAAAACAGATGTTCCAACTCCGCGATGCCTGCTTTAGTCCATAGATGGACTTAAGCAACTTGCACACCTTTCCGCTGCTCCCACTCTGAATGAAACCCTCTGGCTGGTCCATATAGACACACTCCTCTAAATTTCCATTTAGAAAAGCGGTCTTTACGCCCATCTGCCAAATCTCATAATCGTGGAAGGCAGCAATGGAAAGAAGGATCCGAATGGATTTCAGCATATCTACAGGAGAAAAGGTTTCGTCATAGTCCAAACCAGGGCTTTGACGAAAACCCTTTGCAACAAGTCTAGCCTTATAGGTCCCAACCTGTCCATCTACACTAATCTTCATTTCGAAGATCCACTTGCATCCTACGGGTTTTACCCCATTTGGAGAAACGTCCAACGTCCATACTTTGTTGGTGTATATGGACTCCATTTCGGTCCGCATTGCATCCATCCATTTTACCGAGTCAACGCTCTAAATGGCCTGCTGGAAGCTAGTTGGCTCATCACTATCAATGATGCAATCCTCTCTATCCCCGTCTATGAGAAAACCGTAGTATCTCTCGGGCGGATGAGACTGCCTACTACTCCTGCGGAGCGGCGCAGGAATGTCCTGTTCTTTTGAGCCCTCTGGTTCTACTAAGCTTTCAGTAATAGTCTGTGGTTCTGGAATTTCTTCCAGTTCTATTGCGCTCCCACTTATTTCCTTTTCTAAGAACCGGTGTTCCAGAAAGTGGGCATTACGAGAAACAAAGACCTTTTGTTCCTCTGCGTAATAGAAAAGATACCCCCTGGAGTTCTTTGGGAATCCCACAAACTTGCACAGTAATGAGCGTGCCTTGAGTTTGTCCGCATGCTGCTTTTTGACAAAAGCTGGACATCCCCAGATCTTCAGATATTGAAAATAGGGTTTCTTCCCACTCCATATCTCATATGGTATGGTAGGCACAGTCTTAGTTGGAACTCGGTTCAAAAGGTATGCAGCTGATTCTAGCGCACATCCCCAGAATGATCGCGGCAACTCAGCGTTACTCATCATGGACCGTACCATATCCAATAGGGTTCGGTTCCGTCTCTCCGATACACCGTTATGTTGCGGGGTGTATGGAGGAGTAAGCTGAGAGAGAATTCCATTCTTTTTTAAGTAATCCAAGAACTCGGCACTTAAGTATTCACCACCTCGATCAGATCTTAGTGTCTTGATACTTTTGCATGTTTGTTTTTCTACTTCATTCTTATATTCCTGGAATTTTCCAAAGGCTTCGGATTTATGTTTCATTAAGAAGACATATCCGTACCTTGAAAGTCATCCGTAAAAGTAATGAAGTAAGAATAACCGCTTCGCGCATGTGTAGACATTGGACCGCACTCGTCGCTGTGTACGAGTCCCAAGAGCTCGCTCGCTCTTACTCCGTGTCCAGTGAACGGAGTCTTTGTCATCTTTCCTTTGAGACAGGATTGACAAGTTGCATATGATTGATATTCGAACGGATCCAAATATCCTTCTGTATGTAACTTCGTCAACCTTCTCTCATTGATGTGACCCAGTCTACAATGCCATAAGAAAGTCTGATTTGATTCCGGAGACTTTCTTTTGTGTGTATTCTGGACATTGAAAATCTATGGTTGGTTTAATACGTATATACCATTACTTAATGTACCTGACCCAATCAGAACTTGATTAAGGTGAATGTTTACAACATTACTTACAAATGCAAATTCATAACCTTCTTTAGATATTAAAGATACAGAAATGATATTACAAGTTGCATTGGGTACAAAATAACAATTACGTAAAACCAAAACATGTCCATCTGACATTCCCAGGTGATAGGTACCCACGGCCTCAGCATCCATGCCAGCTCCGTTTGCAACTCTGAGGGTCATATCATCTGCCTTCAAAACCCTACGCTTTCTCAATGCCTGCAAAGAATTACAGATATGAGATCCTGACCCGGTATCCAATACCCAGGAAGTAGAGTTTATTGATAGACAGTTTTCAATAACATACACACCTGAAGCCGAAGCCGCAACTTGCTTCGGGTCCTGGTTTCTGGCCTTCCAAGCCCTGCAATCTTTCTTCCAGTGTCCACTCTTGTGACAGTAAAAGCACTCTTTCTTCCCCACAAGCTTTCCCGCTACCTTTGTTGCCTTTGCTTTTCCCTTCGTATCCACTTTACTAACACCGCCTCTTGCTTTGGTGGGGGTTTTCTTCTTCTTTCCCTTGGCTTTCGCCTTAGACCTAGAAGAGGAAGATTCTCCTACAAACAAAGTGGATGTTTCCCTACCTTTCTGTAGGGTGCCCTCTGCACTCCTCAGCATGTTGAAGAGTTCTGAAAGTTCAACTTCCTTTTCTTGAAAGTTGATGTTCAGGATAAACTGTGCGTAAGAGGAAGGAAGGGACTGGAGAATCAAGTCCGTATAGAGCTCGTTCTCTAACGTGGTCCCAAGGTCCGCGAGCTCTTCAATATAGCCAATCATCTTAAGCACGTGTTCCGCTACCGATGATCCGACGGCCAATCTCGCCGAAAACAACTTTTTCGAGACTTCTTATCTGGCGATACGGGATTGCTCTCCATACAGTTCTTTTGTATGGAGAAATATGGATTCAAGGTCCATATTCTCGTGCCTCCTCTGATGTTCATTGTCCATAGAGGCAAGCACGAGGCACTTGGCCTCCGTGCAGTCGATTTCCCAGGTCTTCCGGATTTCCTTATCCGCGACGCTGGTTTTGGGACCTGGGACAGGGGGAGCTTTGGTGTTAAGGAGATACCCCAACATGTCATAAGTGATTGCCATTTTGACATTCCTGAGCCAATCTTTGTAGTTTGGCTCTGTCAGTATGTTTTTATATAGTAGTAACTTAAGTCCAGTCATGATATTTGGTCGCTGCAATTAGGAGAGAGAGAAGAAACACTTTAGCATGATGCTCTTGCAAGTTTAGAGTGGTTTTTAATTTGTCTAAACAGGATGGCTCCCACTATCTCTCGAATCCCTCCTCAAACCAAAAAGGAAGAATTAGTCGGGATCAATCTCACCGTACAATACTTGCTTAACCGTTCAGCCAGGCCAGTGTTGGTACTTCGAGGGAGGTTTTCCAACGCTTTCGTGAAGTTCCTTAATTAAATAACCTCTTTTCCCTGTGGGCGTAGCCCCGCTAACACCTTTCTAGACACCTACTTGGTTTATAGTATTGATCGTTAAGTGAGAAAGTTCTGGAGGAGTAGCATATACTCACAGTAGGATCGGAATCCAAAAATCATCGTGTGACAAAACTGAAGGAATCCTACCAGAATCATCGCACTCCAAATGGTATGCAGCGCTAGCAAGTTTCAGTTTCTTTTGAAACTCCCGATGTGGAATTTTGCCCCATGCTCTTATGACCTTGGCATGAGGTCAAAATGTCATAAGTCACATATCAAGTTCTACCCATCATTATCCAGGTTGATTTGAACCCACCCGTACCTACCCTTGACGTAGGCCAAAATGGCAGTACGACTGTCTCAAACCAACGTATTCTATCTATGCAACAGATAAATATCCGGCAGCTACCAATCACTATGCCTTGGCGTGAGGTCAAAATACATAATTTGAATACTACCGAATATTTAACTGAAATGATGGAGGGCTACGAATGGTTTTGGCGAAACCGTGAACGTAGTGAACTTGATATAATCGATGGAACGAGATAGCTTTTAAAAGGACTGGCTTAAGCTCCGCGTTTAAAAGTTGTTTTTGAAAAGAAACCGAGTGGTTTTGAAAGTGTTCCAACGACTTTTTCTTGGTTTATTTTAATGCGTCCCTTCAATTAATCCTACCATTACAGAAAACAACGAAAATATGACGTACGCTTATTCCATCAGCATTCGCCACGGGGTCCCGTCATCACCCGTTAGGTTACTTAACTAACGACAGAGCGGGGGCTGGACTAGCGCGGATGCAAAACATAAGCAACGCCTAAATAGATATCATATATGGATATATACATTCATCACATGCAATGATAGCCATGTAAGTGCACGGCGGCGCCCCGGCCTCCATCCCGAGGCCAAAAGCGGAAGCGATGGTTAACTTTAATTTTTCTTGACCGGCACCACCGCGCACTAAAACCCGGATCGTACCATTAACTAGTCCTAGCTTACTACTAGATGGGGAAGAGAGATATACCGAGTGATCCGAGTTCTCCGGTCTTCTCGTCGTCGTCCCGATCTCCCCGCGGAATCTCCGGTCTCCACCTCGTCGCCGGAAGGGCACCACGTCGCCGGCTTCTTTTACGGGCTCCCACCTCTATACCGAGGCAACTCGGGCACGAAGTTGGCGAGCCGACGTGCCCAAGGTTTGTTGTAGAATGCGTATAGTGCTCATGTCTCATTTTGGGGTTCATGGAGGTTGCCTTTTGGTGGAGGGATGATAAAAGCTAATGGAGATTGATCTTGTGGGATTTTTATCAAAGCAAAAGCACAAAAACCCCACCTCTAGAATTTTGGACAGCCCCCAAGGAGCTTAGCCAGCCATGCATGATGGAGTGGAGAGAAAATGAGAGAGGCCACACAATAATGCAAGAGGGAATCAAAAGAAATCATGAAAGAACATGATCACAAACACATCCACACTCAACCACAACCATCATCAAACATGATGACTCCAAAAGTCAAGCAATGATGAAGTGAACAAGTCAAGGTCAACAAGAGCTATCATGAAGCAACAAAATACAAAGAACCCCCTCCACTAATGCTTATTTGCACAAATGCAAATAAGCCCTCCTCCACCAATCTTCGGCCATTGAAAGATACAAAGAAATATGGCCGAAACGGAAAGCAAACTGGCAACTCCAGAAAACTGGTCCCGTAATAAATTACAAGAAAACCCCGATACTGTGTATACACACCCGTATTTGTATTCCGACCGAAATACAAATGCAATGAGACAACATCTTCACTGTACTATACTAGGATCCGACTTAAACCAAAGCCGGCTAGTAATAAACCCGTCCGATCATGATCCGTGCAATACCGCACGTGTCTGATCGAACCCTGCCATATCTCCATATGGCCTTTACAGCGTTTCGCCCGAAAACTTGAGCAACTGAATGTGGGGGACTCTAAAGACTCGTCAACACCTTGGTTGTGGATTTAGCAACTAGCACGTCAGAGGTATAAGCCAATACGTAACGGGCTACCAGGTATTGACCAAAAGGGACGTCGATGAGCGAACTCATCCTGACACCCTACTGAGCCTGTCAGTGACAATATCCGTAAAGTCCGGTCCGTTCGTCTATGAGCATCGCATGGCGGGCCTAGGGGGTTGGTAAAAGTCAGACCCCCAAAAGCAGTACAAATCGTGTCGGAGTGTAGCCCAGAACACCCTGAGATACTACTGGAATACCTACCAGTAAATCTCCTGCCTCGGCCGAGGGCTTCGTGTAATGGCTCTCCTAGACACAGCGCGACCTCACCCCCAATACCGGGAGAGACGAACCCCTGAAGATCCGCTCACTGCCTCCATATGGCTCGGGACTGTACCCAACTAAAACCTGTTTGCACGTCTCCTTTGAGCGTGGTAGGGTTGTAATCAAAGTACAGTGGGAACTCACACAAGACAAATGACGATCCTCAGGTCAATGAACTAACCTGTACACATGTCACCAGGGAACTGCTATCTGACTTCAGGTATAAGACCAACTAGCATGTTCCCGGCGAGTCCTGTCCGGTGTACTCATAACCCAATGAGCACCTGTATACATCTTAGGTGAACCAACTGACACCAGTGGCTTGTGAGACCGGCAACCGCCCCTCGTCGGGGTCTCGACTGTATACACTAGTCTACTCTGGAGTATCGATGCCCTGTCTCGAAACTCCCACGACTAGGGACCTTTTAAGGATGTGCTTATAGACTGCCAGCTCTCACATATATGATCGCCCTCATACTGCTGGTGGTCAACAAGAATCCTAGGGGCTCTATCAACGTGTAATAGCGACATGTCAGGTCACCTAAAGCAGTACACGATGATAAAGATAAACAAGATAGCATACTATCATCTCGAGTAAGACTGTCCAACTGGGACAGGTCCTCCCTCAATCATTGCAATCACGTGCCTGTGATCCAATAATTGATTCTGAGGGCACTATCTCCAACAATCTCCCACTTGCACTCAAGGCTAATTATTACGATGTCGCATACTCACAGCCCGTGTGATATCGAACACCCAACTCCTCTACTAGTCAGTCTCACAATGCCTGTTTGTGAAACTATTGTGTTCGAGGAATAGCCTCGGTGAGTGGATCCGCCTTGATGTTTCTTTCTATGTCTCTCTATATCTCAAGTTCGCGGAGAAAACCATCTCCCGAAATGAGCAATACATGTCTTAGAATACGTCTGGTTGTCTGATGGGACCTAGCTCATAAATGAACTCCAAATCCAAACTTCTTAGACTGTATCGTCAACTGAACTTAATCAGTATCCTGCGCCATGCCTCCCTCAGTATTGCCTTGGACCACCTGTCCAAAATACTGCCCCTAGTCAGAAGGAAAACTATAACTCTGATGACCTCCTTGTCGTCCAGGTCACCTTGGAAGCCTAGAATGATAACTGTCTCCCGAATGAGGCTGTCGTTATCATATCCCTAGAACATCCACTTATGTTCTAAAACTGCTTCCGACTGTTTCTCCAGGATTGGATTAATGTCAACTTATTGCATCCAGTGCAAGAACAACATCTGGTGTGGTACTTGACATCTCATGATTGACTCAATTGCCTGAGCAAGTGATCTGCCAATCATGCACATCCCTCTCCCCTTTAGTCTGTAAGACACCTTTAGAGAGGGTGACTCCATTACCTGCAGGTACACTACCATGCCAGGAGTTGTCCATTCTAAATACTCTTAGAATGCTGTCTAAGTACCCAGATTGGGAAACTACCCAAATCTAGATCTAAATCCATAGATCCAGTAACCAGTATGTCTGATATAATGTCCAAGTCCCATGTGGAGAAACTTCTGTGTGACGACCAAAGTATAACCGATTGTAGTATAGGAGTTTCTTTTCCTATTCTGTGTATGTTATCCAAATACCATGACATCACACCCTACTACCTTCTGTTGGAGATAGTGCCCTCAGAGTCAATTATTAGGTCACAGGTACGTGATTGTAATGATTGAGGGAGGACCTATCCCGGTAGGACAGTCTTACTCGAGATGATAGTATGCTATCTGGTTTACCTTTATCATCGTGTACTGCTTGAGGTGACCTGACACGTCGCTATTACACGTTGATAGAGCCCCTAGGATTCTTGCTTGACCACCAGCAGTATGAGGGCGATCATATAAGTGGGAGCTGGGGGTCTATAAGCTTATCCTTAAAAGGTCCCTAGTCGTGGGAGTTTCGAGACTGGGCATCGATACTCCATTAGTAGACTAGTGTATACAGTCGAGACCCCGACGAGGGGCGGTGGCCGGTCTCACAAGCCACTGGTGTCAGTTGGATCACCTAAGATGTATACAGGTGCTCATTGGGTTATGAGTACACCGGACAGGACTCGCCGGGAACATGCTAGTTGGTCATATACCAGACGTCAGATGGTAGTTCCCTGGTGACATGTGTGCAGGTTAGTTCATCGACCTGGGGATCGTCATTTGTCTCGTGTGAGTTCCCACTGTACTTTGATTACTACCCTACCACGGCTCAAAGGAGTCGTGCAAACAGGTTTTAGTTGGGTACAGTCCCGAGCAACATGGAGGCAATGAGCGTATCTTCAGGGGTTCGTCTCTCCCGGTATTGGGGGTGAGGTCGTGCTGTGTCTAGGAGAGCCATTACACAAAGTCCTTGGCCAAGGCAAGGAGATTTACTGGTAGGTATTCCAGTAGTATCTCAGGGTGTTCTGGGCTACACTCCGACACGACTTGTACCGCTTTTGGGGGTCTGACTTTTACCAACCCCCTAGGCCCGCCATGCGATACTCATAGACGAACGGACCGGACTGTACGGATATTGTCACTGACAGGCTCAGTGGGGTTGTCAGGCTGAGTTCGCTCACAGACATCCTTTTTTAGTCAGTACCTGGTGGCCCGTTACGTATTGGCTTATACCTCTGACGTGCTAGTGGTTAAATCCACAACCAAGGTGTTGACGAGTCTTTAGAGTCCCCCACATTCAGTTACTCAGCTTTCGGGCGAAAGGTTGTAGAGGCCGTATGGAGATATGGCAGGGTCCGATCAGATACGTGCGGTATTGCACGGATCAGGATCGGACAGTTTGTACTATAGGCCGTATGGTTATATGGCAGGGTTCGATCAGATACGTGCGGTATTGCACGGATCAGGATCGAACAGATAATTACTTGGCCGGCTTTGGTATAAGCCGGATCCTAGTATAGTACAGTGTAGAGTTTGTCTCATTGCATTTGTATTTCGGTCGAAATACAGATGCGGGTGTGTATGCACAGTATCGGGGTTTTCCCCGTAATTTATTACGGGACCAGTTTTCTGGAGTTGCCAGTTTGCTTTCCGTTTCAGCCAAATTTCCTTTGTTCCGTTCATTGGCCGAAGATTGGTGGAGGAGGGTTTATTTGCATTGTTGCAAATAGGCATTTGCGGAGGGGGTCTTTACATATTATCATGTCATGATACTGTCCCATCATTTGACTTCATATCTTCTTGATGGCTTGACTTTTAGTAACCATCATGGTTGTTGATTACTTTTTTTGGAGAGTGGGTTATGGTTGTGATCATTGGATTCTTTCATCATCTCTTTCATCATTGCTTCCACCCACTCCCTTGACCTTACTCTTTCTCTCTCCAATCACACATGGTGGGGGGGGGCCGGCCATTCCTAAGAGGAGGAAGGGGGATTCATTTCATGGGTGGAGAAAAATGTTACTCTCATTCCCTTTGTATGCTACATTTTTCCTCACCTCTCTCTAAGATCTTTTTCCTCCACCACAAAGGCAACTCCACAAAAACCCAAATGAGACTTCTTCTCTAGATATTCTACAACGAATCTGGGCACGTCGAGTAGCCGGCTTCGTGCCCGAGTTGCCTCGGCATTGAGGTGGGAGCCCGTAAACAAAGTAGGCGATGTGGTGCACTTCCGGCGATGAGGAGGAGACAGGATTTTCCGCAGGAGATCGGGACCATGATGAGAAGACCGGAGGACTAGGATCGTCGGTATATCTCTAACCCATCTTCTAGTTAGCTTAGACTAGTTAATGGTTTCGATCCGGGTGTTTAGTGCGCGGTGGTGCCGGTTTGCTAAGTCCGCAAAATTTAAGTTATTCACCGTTTCCGCATTCCGGCGTCGGATTGACGGCCGGGGCGCCGCCGTGCACTTACAGTGGTATCAGAGCCTCGCCATTAACTTAGTCTAGCTTTGTGTAATGTGTTTGCATTTCCGATTGATCAAAAAGTTCCAAAACTGCATTTTAGTTCGCATCAGTTTCTGTTGAAAATTTTTGGTCTCGAAATTTTTTTCAGGTTATAAAATATTGATGTACTAGAAAATATAAGAGTTCTGTAAAAATTTGACGAAGTAACTCCACAGTTGGAGCGCGGAACCGCCGCGAAAACCCCATTTGTGCGGCCCTTCCGCCGCGCACTATTCACATCACTTCACCAATTTTTTACAGAGGCCTTCTGGGATTAAAATATGGGTTTTGGAATATTAAAATTGGGCCCAGGATTTCTGTGAGTGCTACAGTTTAGATTGGGGGCCCACTTGTTAATTGTTTGATCAATCGGAAAATTTTAAACACATTTTTCACAGTATTTACATTATATCTGCGACCGTGAATGTCACTCGATCGGTAAATCCGGTCTAACTGCTATAGCCCGGTTAGACGGATTTGCGAACGTGACTTTCACGTTGATGTTCTGTTTTTGCTGTGATGTTGCGGATCGGTCGTGGGGATAGCCTGGATGCAATGCTAGTACAGTTGTGGTTGTATTATGTACATTTGATATTGCGGGGCGAGCGTCCGACATGTGGACTGCCGTCACTGCCTGTTTGTATTATTATTTTGGGGCACGACCTGGTTGCGGTCGATGTACCCGGTGTATGTATATTTTACTTTCTGTACTAGGATACCCCGCGGAGGGGTGCACGGGTAGCCGGGTTCTAGAGGGCAACGGGCCCGCATCTCATGGCATTGAGACGGAGGGGGCTTCACTCTAGAATTGGCGGGCTATTCGCCGCACTCGTAGGGGGTACAGGTTTGACCCAGGAGGGGTGCCCAAGTTACCGGATTCCGTGAAGTGCTGGGTGGTCCATTCACGTTGCTGAAGGGGGCTGCCTCGCTTCAGGTTTTGGCGGGTGACTTGCCGCGCCCGTAGGGGTCTAGGATTTCATTGCACAGACTATCCACACGACCAGGGGAACGTCGGGTTTCAGTAGTGGCTCTGTGAAACCCGGGGATCCCAGATATCTGTATTGTTTCTGTGATGCTGTAAATTTTCAGTGATGTTGCATTTCTTTCACGCCTTGAGCGAAATATAATATATTGGTATATATATTAGTAGATGTTGTATATGTTTTGCATCCGCGCTAGTCCAGTCCCCGCTCTGTCGTTAGTAAGCTAACCTAACGGGTAATGACGGGACCCAGTGGCGAATGCGGATGGCATATACGTACATCAGTATATTTTCGTTCTTTTTGGTGTGATCAATTGATGGGACTGCATTGATTCGGATCAGTGCAAGTTAAAAACAAACCTAATCTGATGTTGTTGGAACACTTTTCAAAAAGCTGTTATTGCAAGGACGTTTACTTTTGTTTTGCATCGTGGTATTCATTGGAATATCCTGCTCCTCAGTCGACGAGGCAAGGGCCGAGATCCCTTCACCGGGAGTGACCCCTTGGACAGAAATTTGCGTCAGGGCATTGACTTCACTATAGCCGATTACTTTTGCTTTGCACCGTGGTATTCAGTTGGAATATCCTGCACCCCATTCTACGGGGAAAGAGCCGAGATCCCTTCACCGGGAGTGACCTCTTTAGCAACGGTTTTCGTCACTATATTTTCAAAAAGCTATCCGTTCCTTCAACGATATCAAGTTCATTACGTTAAAGGTTTTCGCCAGAAACCATTCGTAGCCCTCCATCATTTCAGTTAAATATTCGGTAGTATTCAAGCTATGTATTTTGACCTCACGCCAAGGCATAGTGTTTGGTAGCTGCCGGGTATTTATCTGTTGCATAGATAGATGCGTTGGTTTGGGACAGTCGTACTACTATTTTGGCCTACGTCAAGGGTATGTACGGGTGGATTCAAATTAACCTGGATAATGATGGGCAGAACTTGACATGTGACTTATGATATTTTGACCTCACGCCAAGGTCATAAGAGCATGGGGCAGAAATCACGTCGGGAGTTTCAAAAGAACTGAAACTTGCCAGATATGCGCATACCTTCTGGAGTGTGATACCGTGAGCGGATCCCATCACGTTGTCATGCGATGAGAGTTGGATCCCGATTCCCACTGATGAGTTAGTTTACTCCTCGGGACATCCCGACTAATTCTTCTTTCAGGTTTGGAGGAGAATTTGAGGTGACAGTGGGAGGTTTCCAGATTAGATAAATTGGTGACCATTCTGATCTAGGTTAGAGTGCACGCTGAGTGTTTCTTTTCTCTCTCTCTTTGGCAGCGACCATTGACCCGACCCTAAGACTTTGACTCAGTGACCAAGTTGACCGAACCTTCTTAAACACCGGCTTTTGGATTGTCAAAGTTGCAAACCTCATTGCCACTCCTACTTTTACCCTTTTCTCCAGGACACCCCGTTTTACTACGAACGTCCACTTCCATTGGACAAAACCATCGTATGGTTAGATACGAACTCGAAAGAATTTATTCGAGGATGGTTTCCGGTTCTGGAGAAAACGGATAGGATTATTCAGTTGTCTTTTCCTTTTTTCCTTCTCTCAAGTTGTGAGTACTCCTTGGTTTAGGAGATAGTACACCTATTACGCAAATTGGATAGTCTTCTTCCAAACCATAGGCAGGTGCCGACCGGTAGGGAATGAAGGAAACCAATTAGCATAACGGTGGTGTGCAGAAAGGTATTAAGTTAAGACAAAGCAAGGGATTAGTAAGAGGGCAAAGTAAATTGCAACAGATATTCACGACCAAACCAGGTATTTCATTACCACTCCCAAATCACCTTTGTATTTCTCCAGAACACTCCGTATCACTACGAAGATCCACAGTTTATTGGATATTCCATCGTATGGTTATATACGAACTCGAAAGGAACTTGTTCCAGTTCGGGGATGGATTCTGGTTCAGGAGAAATAGGAATAAGATTTATTCAGGTGTCTTTTATCTTCACCTTCTCTCGCATTGCGAGTGTTCCTAGGATTGGGACATTACACCCATTATGCTTATTGGATAGTCTTCTTCCAAACCATAGGCTGGTGCCGAACGGTAGGGAAGGAAGAAAACCATTTGGCCTAAAGGGGTGTGCAGAAGGTAAAGACTAAAGACATATGAAGGGATTTGGAGAGGTGGCAAAGAATTATACGGTTACAGTCGTGAATCTGGAAGAGGCATTACTAGGAATACCAGGATACCCCAACGAAACATTTCAATGTTTCAGTTTCACTGTGTACTATTAAAAGAAAACTGATTTCCCGATTAGACACTTACTCCAGGTATGTATTTACCAGGTACGATTCTCACATCTGTTTGGTTTTACAGATGATGAGTGGGAGTAGGTTATTGGGAATTGGGTGATCATCCTCATTGTATCGGGATTCGTTGTAATCAGTGATATTTGAGGAAATCACCTGGGCTGTTTGCCGGTCGGCAAATATTTGGTTTTGAATATCCGCTGTTATGCACCAATTTCAAATTGATATATCTGTACGTCTATTTTCATAGAGTGAGATATACCTTTCTGAAATTATGTCTACGACATTTACCTATATCAGTGGATGGTTAGGTAAGGAGCATTAAACAGCGGTGTAATTCTTCTTAACCATAAGTACAGTTTTCAACCTACGACACACAGTGAATGAGTTATTAGACTCAAAGGACTTATACAGAGTATTGTATGTTGTCCAAGGTCCATCAGGACAGAGGGGTTGGTCCTCGTACTATATTCGGTTTACTTATGACTTCTCTAGTTTTTAGACGGGTGTTTCGCGGAAACACAGGGTCTGAATTTTGAGAAGTTATAGGTATTTGAATAGAGTAGAGAACCAGGTGTAGCAAGTATCGGGATTCTTCAAAGTGATCGAAGATGTAGACACTTGTCAATGGTATTCAGTTGATAGTAATGATAAAGAGATCTTACTTCTCTTTCAGGTTACTCATAATTGGAAGTATTCCTAAGTTGAGTAACGCTGATCGGCCTCCTTCCATTTAGTTGACATGCGCTGGAGACAGCTGCATGTTTTGAATCTGGTTCAATTAAATCAGTGCCTCTGGTCCTATATTGGATATAGAACAGTTCGTATCTTAACGATGTTAAGGTACGGGGAGTTGTCCGGATTATGCTTAAAACCAGACTCTGGATAACTCAAGGCACGTTTCTGTAATGGCTGTTTGTGGGTTGACCCAGGCTATGACGCGGGTTGACTTTCTACCATCTGGATGAACAATAGCAATATTGTTCTAGACTCGCCACAGTTTTATTAAAAATGGACTTTTTCAGAAAACAGTAGTGGGAGTATGGTAGAACTGGAAGTGATTCCAGAACCACAAACGATTACTGAAGATTTGATAAGGAACCTAAAGATTCAATCTGGATTGACATTCCATTGGCCACTCCGCAGATAAGGTGGGTAACTTCAGGCACCCGAGAGGTACTACGGTAGCTTCAAGGACGGTGACAGGGAAGTTCTTGTTTACCCACAATTGCCATTGCTGTTGTTCCAGGTTACGAGACCCGGCGGGAGGATGAGTATAGCGTCGTTCTAAACCAGTTTTAGAAGTGTACGTCTATATGACTCTGCCAGAGGGTTGTCGTAGTCAGTGGGAGCAGCGGAAGCATTGGTGGACAGGTTGCTTATGTCTATTTATAGACTAGAGCAGATGTAGCGGAGATAGATCATCTATTTCTGATGTGACAGTCATGGGTTTGACTTCATCAGAATAGGGGATGGATCTGTTGAGAAGGTAGTAGGGTGTGATATCCTGGTATTTGGATGATATACACAGAGTAGGAAAAGAAACTCCTACACTACGATCGGTTATACTTTGGTCGTCACACAGTTGTTTCTCTACAAAGGAAATGGATTTTATATCAGACATACTGGTTACTAGATCTATGGTATTAGATCTAGATTTGGGTGGTTTCCCAATCAGGGTACTTGACAGCATTCTAAGAGTATTTAGGATGGACGACTCCTGGCACGGTAGTGTACCTGCAGGTAATGGAGTCACCCTCTCTAAAGGTGTCTTACAGACTAAAGGGGAGAGGGATGAGCATGATTGGCAGATCACTTGCTTAGGCAATTGAGTCAATCATAAGATGTCAAGTACCACACCAGATATTGTTCTTGCACTAGATGCAATAAGTTGACATTAATCCAATCCTGGAGAAACAGTTGGAAGCAGTTTTAGAACATAAGTGGATGTTCTAGGAATATGATAACGACAGCCTCATTCAGGAGACAGTTATCATTCCAGGCTTCCAAGGTGACATGGACGACAAGGAGGTTGTCAGAGTTATAGTTTTCCCTCTGACGAGGGGCAGTATTTTGGACAGGTGGTCCAAGGCAATACTGAGGGAGGCATGGCGCGCAGGATACTGATTAAGTTCAGTTGACGATACAGTCTAAGAAGTTTGGATTTGGAGTTCATTTATGAGCTAGGTCCCATCAGACATCCAGACATATTCTGAGACAGGTATTGCTCTTTTCGGGAGATGGCCTTCTCCGCGAATTTGAGATATAGAGAGACATAGAAAGAAACAACTAAGCGGATCCACTCACTGAGGCTATTCCTCGAACGCAATAGTTCCGCAAACGAGCTTTGTGAGACTGACTAGTAGAGGAGTTGGATGTTCGGTATCACACGGGCTGTGAGTATGCGACATCGCAATAATTAGCCTTGAGTGCAAGTGGGAGATTGTTGGAGATAGTGCCCTCAGAGTCAATTATTAGGTCACAGGTACGTGATTGTAATGATTGAGGGAGGACCTATCCCGGTAGGACAGTCTTACTCGAGATGATAGTATGCTATCTGGTTTACCTTTATCATCGTGTACTGCTTGAGGTGACCTGACACGTCGCTATTACACGTTGATAGAGCCCCTAGGATTCTTGCTTGACCACCAGCAGTATGAGGGCGATCATATAAGTGGGAGCTGGGGGTCTATAAGCTTATCCTTAAAAGGTCCCTAGTCGTGGGAGTTTCGAGACTGGGCATCGATACTCCATTAGTAGACTAGTGTATACAGTCGAGACCCCGACGAGGGGCGGTGGCCGGTCTCACAAGCCACTGGTGTCAGTTGGATCACCTAAGATGTATACAGGTGCTCATTGGGTTATGAGTACACCGGACAGGACTCGCCGGGAACATGCTAGTTGGTCATATACCAGACGTCAGATGGTAGTTCCCTGGTGACATGTGTGCAGGTTAGTTCATCGACCTGGGGATCGTCATTTGTCTCGTGTGAGTTCCCACTGTACTTTGATTACTACCCTACCACGGCTCAAAGGAGTCGTGCAAATAGGTTTTAGTTGGGTACAGTCCCGAGCCACATGGAGGCAATGAGCGTATCTTCAGGGGTTCGTCTCTCCCGGTATTGGGGGTGAGGTCGTGCTGTGTCTAGGAGAGCCATTACACAAAGTCCTTGGCCAAGGCAAGGAGATTTACTGGTAGGTATTCCAGTAGTATCTCAGGGTGTTCTGGGCTACACTCCGACACGACTTGTACCGCTTTTGGGGGTCTGACTTTTACCAACCCCCTAGGCCCGCCATGCGATACTCATAGACGAACGGACCGGACTGTACGGATATTGTCACTGACAGGCTCAGTGGGGTTGTCAGGCTGAGTTCGCTCACAGACATCCTTTTTTAGTCAGTACCTGGTGGCCCGTTACGTATTGGCTTATACCTCTGACGTGCTAGTGGTTAAATCCACAACCAAGGTGTTGACGAGTCTTTAGAGTCCCCCACATTCAGTTACTCAGCTTTCGGGCGAAAGGTTGTAGAGGCCGTATGGAGATATGGCAGGGTCCGATCAGATACGTGCGGTATTGCACGGATCAGGATCGGACAGTTTGTACTATAGGCCGTATGGTTATATGGCAGGGTTCGATCAGATACGTGCGGTATTGCACGGATCAGGATCGAACAGATATTACTGGCCGGCTTTGGTATAAGCCGGATCCTAGTATAGTACAGTGTAGAGTTTGTCTCATTGCATTTGTATTTCGGTCGAAATACAGATGCGGGTGTGTATGCACAGTATCGGGGTTTTCCCGTAATTTATTACGGGACCAGTTTTCTGGAGTTGCCAGTTTGCTTTCCGTTTCAGCCAATTTCCTTTGTTCCGTTCATTGGCCGAAGATTGGTGGAGGAGGGTTTATTTGCATTGTTGCAAATAGGCATTTGCGGAGGGGGTCTTTACATATTATCATGTCATGATACTTGTCCCATCATTTGACTTCATATCTTCTTGATGGCTTGACTTTTAGTAACCATCATGGTTGTTGATTACTTGTTTTGGAGAGTGGGTTATGGTTGTGATCATTGGATTCTTTCATCATCTCTTTTCATCATTGCTTCCACCCACTCCCTTGACCTTACTCTTTCTCTCTCCAATCACACATGGTGGGGGGGGGCCGGCCATTCCTAAGAGGAGGAAGGGGGATTCATTTCATGGGTGGAGAAAAATGTTACTCTCATTCCCTTTGTATGCTACATTTTTCCTCACCTCTCTCTAAGATCTTTTTCCTCCACCACAAAGGCAACTCCACAAAAACCCAAATGAGACTTCTTCTCTAGATATTCTACAACGAATCTTGGGCACGTCGAGTAGCCGGCTTCGTGCCCGAGTTGCCTCGGCATTGAGGTGGGAGCCCGTAAACAAAGTAGGCGATGTGGTGCACTTCCGGCGATGAGGAGGAGACAGGATTTTCCGCAGGAGATCGGGACCATGATGAGAAGACCGGAGGACTAGGATCGTCGGTATATCTCTAACCCATCTTCTAGTTAGCTTAGACTAGTTAATGGTTTCGATCCGGGTGTTTAGTGCGCGGTGGTGCCGGTTTGCTAAGTCCGCAAAATTTAAGTTATTCACCGTTTCCGCATTCCGGCGTCGGATTGACGGCCGGGGCGCCGCCGTGCACTTACACCTTCTCAACAGATCCATCCTCTATTCTGATGAAGTCAAACTTATGACTGTCACATCAGAAATTAATGATCTATCTCCGCTACATCTGCTTTAGTCTATAAATAGACACAAGCAACATGTCCACCAATGCTTCCGCTGCTTCCACTGACTACGACAACCCTCTGGCAGAGTCATATACACCTACACTTCTAAAGCTAGTTTAGAACGACGCTATACTCATCCTCCTGCCGAGTCGCTCACCCTGGAACAACAGCAATGGCATGTGTGGGTAAACAAGAACCTCCCTGCCACCGTCCTTGAGGCTACCGGAGTACCTCTCGGGTGCCTGAGGTTACCCACTTTATCTACGGAGTGGCCAATGGAATGTCAAACCAGATTGAATCTTTAGGTTCCTATCAAATCTTCAGTAATCGTTTGTAGTTCTGGAATCACTTCCAGTTCTACCATACTCCCACTATTGTTTTCTGAAAAAATCCATTTTTAATAAAACTGTGGCGAGTCTAGAACAATATCACTATTGATCTTCCAGATGGTAGAAAGTCAACCCTCGTCATAGCCTGGGTCAACCCACAAACAGCCGTTACAGAAACGTGCCTTGAGTTGTCCAGTGTCAGGTTTTAATCATAAGCCGGACAACTCCCCGTTCCTTAACATCATTAAGATACGAACTGTTCTATATCCAATATAGGACCAGAGGCACTGATTTAATTGAACCAGATTCAAATCATGCAACTGTCTCCAGCGCATGTCAACTAAATGGAACGAGGCCGATCAACGTTACTCAACTTAGGAATGCTTCCAATTATGAGTAACCCGAAAGAGAAGCAAGTTCTCTTAATCACTATTATCAACTGAATACCATACACAAGTATCTACATTTTCGATCACTTTGAAGAATACCGATACTTGCAATATCTGGTTCTCTACTTTATTCAAATACCTATAACTTCTCAAAATTCAGACCCTGTGTTTCCACGAAACACCTGTCTAAAAACTAGAGAAGTCATAAGTAAACCGAATATAGTACGAGGACCAACCCCTCTGTCCTGATGGACCCTGGACAACATACAATACTCTGTATAAGTCCCTTGAGTCTGATAACTCATTCACTGTGTGTCATAGGTTGAAACTGCACTTATGGTTAAGAAGAATTACACCGCTGTTCAAAGCTCCTTACCTAACCATCCACTGATATAGGTAAATGTCACAGACATAATTTCAAAAGGATATATCTCACTCTATAAAAATAGACTTACATATATATCAATTTGAAATTGGTGCATAACAACGGATATTCAAAACCAAATATTTGCCGTCCGGCAACCAACCCAGGTGACTTCCTCAAATATCACCGATTACAACGAATCCCGATATAATGAGGATGATCACCCAATTCCCAATAGCTTACTCCACTCATCATCTGTAAAACCATACAGATGTGAGAATCATACTTGGTAAATACATACCCTGGAGCAAGTGTCTAATTGGGAAATCAGTTTTCTTTAACAGTACACAGTGAAACTGAAACATTGAAATGTTTCGATGGGGTATCCCGGTATTCCTAGTAATGCCTCTTCCATTATCCAGATTCACAACTGTAACCGTGTAATTCTTTGCCATCTTTCCAAATCCCTTTCCATGTCTTTAGTCATTACCTTCTGTACACCCCTTTAGGCCATATAGTTTTCTTCCTTCCCTACCGTTCGGCACCAGCCTATGGTTTAGAAGAAGACTATCCAATAAGCATAAGGGGTGTACTGTCCTAATCCCAGGAGCACTCGCAATGCGAGAGAAGGTGAAGATAAAAGACAACCGAATAAACCTTATTCCTATTTCTCCTGAACCCGAATCCATCCCCGAACTGGAACAAGTTCCTTTCAAGTTCGTATATAACCATACGATGGAGTATCCAATAAACTATGGATCTTCGTAGTGATACGGAGTGTCCTGGAGAAATACAAAGGTGAAGTGGGAGAGGTGATAAAATACCTGGTTTGGTCGTGATTATCAGTCGCAATTTTCTTTGCCCTCTTACTAATCCCTTGCTTTGTCTTTACTTAATAACTTCTGTACACTATCGTTATGCTAATTGGTTTTCTTCATTCCCTACCGTTCGGCACCAGCCTAAGGTTTGGAAGAAGACTGTCCAATTTGCGTAATAGGTGTACTATCTCCTAAACTAAGGAGTACACGCAACCTGAGAGAAGGTAAAAGGAAAAGACAACTGAATAGTCCTTTCCGTTTGCTCCAGAACCGGAAACCATCCTCGAATAAATTCCTTCGAGTTCGTATCTAACCATACGATGGTTTTGTCCAATGGAAGTGGACGTTCGTAGTAATACGGGGTGTCCTGGAGAAAAGGGTAAAAGTAGGAGTGGCAATGAGGTTTGCAACTCTGACAATCCAAAAGCCAGTGTTAAGAAGGTTCGGTCAATTTTGGTCACCGAGTCATAGTCTTAGGGTCGGGTCAATGATCGCTGCCAAAGAGAGAGAGAAAAGAAACACTCAGCGTGCACTCTATCTTAGATCAGAATGGTTTCTGTTGGGGTAAAAATTTACACCCCGGTTGACCGAGTCAAAGTCAAGGTCAACCCCCAAGCTAGGTGGGCCCAAGGCCAGGTCAAGCGGGCCCATGCCCAAGTCGAGCCCGCGACCAGCCTCTCTCATGCCAACAACAAAATCATGTCATAAATAATTTTTATGTAATTTTTTATGCATGAATGTAAACAAAATGGGCATAAAGACAATATTTTGTAAGCCCATGACTTATGTGCAAAAATGAAGTGGCACATGAGCCATGGGATGGCTAAAATGCCATTTTTGTAAAGCCCAAAGGGCTATATGTAAATATGTAAGCCTATATAAGGCAACATGATGATGAATAAGGATAACACTTTTCATTCTCTCAAAAAAAACTAGGGTTTGTGCCTCCACTCTTTCTTCTTCAAGTTCTTCCTCTTCCTCTTTATTTTCCAAATAAATCAAGAGCTTAGCTCTCTTTTTTTTTAAAAAAAAAACTAAATAAAGTTTTACCATAAACCCATCTCCCAAAACTCCATCAAGAGAAGAAAAAGGGTCTCTTTTTTTATCATCCAAGATCTAGATCTTGGAGTTTCAAGAGAACCCATTTTGGGTTTCTTCTCAAAGGAGAAAATAAAATTCTTTTGGAGTTCAACTCCACAAATAAAATTCTTTTGGAGTTCAACTCTACCACCAGGAAAATTATTTTGGAGTTTAACTCCACTACGAAAATTATTTTGGAGTTTAACTCCACTACAAAAATTCTTTTGGAGTTTAACTCCACAGTAAAAATCTTTTGGAGTTCAACTCCACAAATAAAATTCCTTTAGAGTTCAACTCCACAAATAAAATTCTTTTGGAGTTTAACTCCACTACAGAAATTCTTTTGGAGTTTAACTCCACAAAAAAATACTTTTTTTTGGGAAGTCTAACTCCACATTACATTTTTTTTAGCCATATAAAATTCTTTTGAAGTTGAACTCCACGTTCTAAAAAAAAAAAAAATGGGCGACGGGGTCACATGCTAAAGCAGCACCCATCACATGTTTAACATGTGACGTGGGTCACATGCAAAGCATGTGACGGGCGTCACATGCAAAACATGTGACGGCCCCCTCACATCCTAAGCATGTGACGGGTCACATGCTAAACATGTAATGGCCTTCTCACATGCTGAGCATGTGACGGGTCACATACTGAGCATGTGACTCCCCCTTAGCATGTGAGGGGTCACATGCTAGCATGTGCCCCCCCTCACATGAGGGGTCACATGCTAGCATGTGCCCCCCCTCACAAGAGGGGTCACATGCTAACATGTGACCTAATTTTTTTTAACAAAATACAAAATTCTCTTTTCTTCTTTTCTTCTTTTCTTCTTTCTTCCTCCTTTTTATTTAAAATAAAAATAAATAAATATTAAATAAATAAAAATAAATCATAAATAATATTTAAAAATAAAATAAAAACTTAATTATTTTCTTTTCTTCTTTTCTTTATTTAATCCCTATTTTATTTTGAAAAAATTAAATAAATAAAATTAAATTATAAATAATAATTTTAAAAAAATAATAATAAATTTTAAAAAATTTCTCCAAATATTTATTTACTTATTTATTTTTGTTTTTATATATAGAATATATATATATATATATGTATATATCTCTTTTTTAACAAATGGAACAAAACAAAAAAAATACACACGCACCAACGCACCGCATATTGAGTTCGTATAACCAGTTTAACCCGTCAAATCGGAGGTTCCTTCGCTCCAAATGCGAGGGGTAATTAACAGAAGCTTAGTCCGCGGCTGCCGGAGATTCGGATCCCCACAATCAATAAACCCCGGCCTACCGTAGGCAGGGGGAATCTGTAATGCGCCGGACAAGCGCGCGCGTATTCCCATCTCAATGTGGTGACGAAAAACACCCTACAGATTTCTGACACGCCGGTGGGACCATCTCTCCTCCCATATTTCGGGTTAAATGTTCATGCGAACTCAATCAATATACATATCGATTGCCTACACTGAAATAATGTTTCTATTTGCAAGTTAACAATTTCCAATTGCCATATTCGATGCAAGTCGGTATTTGAACGATTTTTCTTGGCCCCAGCTGGGGGCAAGGCCATCAACACTGACAAAGTAATAAGGCATCTCGGGCAAACTCCAGCGGTGCCCCTTACAGCTACTCAATCAGGTATGTTCTCTGAGCTCCTCGTCACATGACCTCTGCGTCTTTAAACTGGAAACAGATGACCTCTAAGTCTTTAAACTGGAAACAGATGACCGCCAAGTCGTTAAACTGGGCACAATAGACCTCTACGTCTTTAAACTGGAAAGAGATGACCTCTAAGTCGTTAAACTGGAAACAGTAGACCCCTAAGTCTTTAAACTGGAAACAGGACCACCACGTCGTTAAACTGGGAAACAATCGACCGCCACGTAATTAAACTGGGAACAATAGACCTCTAAGTCTCTAAACTGGAAACAGATGACCTCCACGTCGTTAAACTGGAAACAGATGACCTCTACGTCTTTAAACTGGAAACAGATGACCTCTAAGTCGTTAAACTGGAAACAGATGACCTCTACGTCTTTAAACTGGAAACAGATGACCTCTAAGTCTTTAAACTGGAAACAGATGACCTCTAAGTCTTTAAACTGGAAACATATGACCTCTAAGTCTTTAAACTGGAAACAGATGACCGCCAAGTCGTTAAACTGGGCACAATAGACCTCTACGTCTTTAAACTGGAAACAGATGACCTCCACGTCGTTAAACTAGAAACAGATGACCTCTAAGTCTTTAAACTGGAAACAGATGACCTCCACGTCGTTAAACTGGAAACAGATGACCTCTACGTCTTTAAACTGGAAACAGATGACCTCTAAGTCGTTAAACTGGAAACAGATGACCTCTACGTCTTTAAACTGGAAACAGATGACCTCTAAGTCTTTAAACTGGAAACAGATGACCTCGAAGTCAGTAAACTGGAAACAGATGACTGCCAAGTCGTTAAACTGGGCAAAATAGACCTCTAACGTCTTTAAACTGGAAACAGATGACCTCTAATTCGTTAAACTGGAAACAGTAGACCCCTAAGTCTTTAAACTGGAAACATGACCTCCATGTCGTTAAACTGGAAACAGATGACCTCCAAGTCGTTAAACTGGAAACAGAGGACCTCCATGTCGTTAAACTGGAAACAGACGACCTCTACGTCGTTAAAATGGAAACAGCCGACCACCAAGTCGTTAAACTGGAAACAGACGACCTCTACGTCGTTAAACTGGAGAAAGAAGACCTCTAAGTCGTTAAACTGGAAACAGATGACCTCTAAGTCTTTAAACTGGAAACAGATGACCTCCACGTCGTTAAACTGGAAACAGATGACCTCCACGTCGTTAAACTAGAAACAGATGACCTCCACGTCGTTAAACTGGAGACAGATGACATCCAAGTCGTTAAACTGGAGACAGATGACCTCCAAGTCGTTAAACTGGAAACAGATGACCTTCAAGTCTTTAAACTGGAAACAGATGACCTCTACGTCGTTAAACTGGAAACAGATGACCTCTACGTCGTTAAACTGGAAACATATGACCTCTACGTCTTTAAACTGGTAACAGATGACCTCTAAGTCTTTAAACTGGAAACAGTAGACCTCTAAGTCTCTAAACTGGAAACAGATGACCACCAAGTCGTTAAACTGGAAACAGATGACTGATTGATAGGATACGAGCGTGTTCAAGTTTTAGTTTTAAATACCGCAATCAAGACGGTTTCGCACGTAGCTAGCCGGTTGAGTACGGGTCGTCCCCAGGGAGATGGGAATCTTTTTCTATGTGTTTTTCGACGAGTTAAGTCCGGTTGTTCAGATTTTGTTTGTAGTTATCTAAGTGTTGAGTTGATATTTAAAGAGAGCTTGTTAGGGTTAGGATTAGGTTAGTTTGAGTTAGGAGTCTCCACATCTTTCGTTGCCCCACTTAATATCGGTGTTACGGTAATCGGCAACAACGGGGATTAGCACGACTAGGAAGGAACTTGCGAGTATAAGCTAGGCTTTCCAACGCATAGTCCTTCCTTTTGGTGCTTGTCCGTCCGTTCTTGGCTCTTATCCATAACCTCCGGTTAATTCAACCACAACCGGTCTCACTACGGAATCACCGCTATCATGTAGGATAGGGTGCCGTAAGGAGCGGATTGTGGTTGGGGTAACGGGACTTGATTTAAGTTGTTGGGCAAGGAAAGAGTGAGAGAGATTTCCTTCTCTCAAACTTCCCTTATCCTACCCTAACAAGTATAGAACTACTCACACTTCATAATACGGAAAAATAAAACAACACAAAAGAGGAAGATAGAAAGAAGGAGATTAGAAGAATACGACTAACTGTTTGCGACCTCACCTTGGCGAGGATCAAGCGTAAGTATCATTGTCGTATGTAAGGATAAAGAAAAAGAGAGAAGAAACAAACAACAAGGAAATAACAACAACTACTTAACAATTAAAATTACAACAATTATAACAAGTAAAGAAAGAGACAAGCATGATAATAAAAATGGTCTTCTTTATTCATCACTCTTCACTCAAAAGCTCACTTACAAGTTTAATGGAGAAGAGGTGAGAAGAGGAAGAAGAACAATACTAAAACTAGGCAAAATGAAAAATACAAAGTTGGACCCCTTCCTTCACAGAATTCTAGGGTATTTATAGGCTGGAACATGAGAAACTAGGGCAACAATACGGGCCCTCATGAAAAGACCAAAAAGCCCCTGAAAACCCTAACCGTCTGGCGCCAAGATGGCCGCGGAAGGGCGGCCAAAACCCCCCTTTGGCCGCGCTTCCGCGGCCGTTTAGAGGAGTTGGGCCCATATCTTTTTGGTGCTGGCCTGGTTTGGTGTGTACTGCATTCTGGTATATGTATTTTCTCATAATTTCTTCACGAATTTTCCAGAATTTCTGTTGAGGGAAAGGTGGACTTTTTGTCAAGATTTTGTCATGATTGCCTCGAGCTCCGCGTAGATCTCTTGGATCATGTGCCACCATTGAGCCTTGTGCATAGATTTGACATTTTGTCTTCCTACTGGTATCTGGCAACATACGGATGAGGGACGGAGACCGTGTTTTATCTGTGGTCGGAAAGAACCCGGATTTTTTTCGTCTTTTCCATGAATTTCATCGTTTTGGAACCGAGAACCTGTATCCTGCAATTGACTAGCAAACACGGCTCAAGAGTATCTACGGATATGCAATGTGATAAAAATTGGGCGGTATGAAAATGCAAAAATCTGATATGAACAATGACCTCCAAGTCGTTAAACTGGAAACAGATGACCACTACGTCGTTAAACTGGGAACAATCGACCGCCACGTCATAAAACTGGAAGCAATCGACCGCCACGTCATTAAACAGGGAACAATAGACCTCTAAGTCTCTAAACTGGAACAGATGACCACCAAGTCGTTAAACTGGAAACAGATGACCTCTAAGTCTTTAAACTGAAAACAGATGACCTCTACGTCTTTAAACTGGAAACAGATGACCTCTAAGTCGTTAAACTAGAAATAGATGACCTCCAAGTCTTTAAACTGGAAACAGATGACCTCCAAGTCGTTAAACTGGAAACAGATGACCTCTACGTCTTTAAACTGGAAACAGATGACCTCTAAGTCGTTAAACTGGAAACAGTAGACCTCTAAGTCTTTAAACTAGGAACAGTAGACCCCTATGTCTTCAAACTGGAAACAGATGACCTCTAAGTCTCTAAACTGGAAACAAATGACCACTACGTCGTTAAACTGGGAATAATCGACCGCCACGTCATTAAACTGGGAACAATAGACCTCTAAGTCTCTAAACTGGAAACAGATGACCTCTAAGTCGTTAAACTGGAAACAGTCGACCTCTAAGTCGTTAAACTGGAAGCAGATGACCTCTACGTCTTTAAACTGGAAACAGATGACCTCTAACTCGTTAAACTGGAAACAGATGACCGCTAAGTCGTTAAACTGGAAACAGATGACCGCTAAGTCGTTAAACTGGGCACCACAGACCCCTAAATCATTAAACTGGAAACAGATGATCTCTAAGTCGTTAAACTGGAAACAGTCGACCTCTAAATCATTAAACTGGGAACGAGGGAAATCCACTCATGTATCCTCACGATACATGTGGAGAACAAACCTTTGTGGGATCCTTACGACTCACAAAGGAAAAACACACTTAGGAGTCCTCACGGCTCCTAAGGAGAACATACACCTGCGGGATCCTTACGACTCGCAGGGAGAAAATACCTTTATAGGACCCTCACGGCCCATAAAATTGAAAAGCCTTAGGCGATAGGGATCTAAACCTGTCTCCAAAGCCATCGCTCTCCAAATTCCCAAGTGGCGAATGATGAGTCGCTCCTGGTACTACATTCCAGTTCTGCGATGCAGACGCCAACCAAATTCCAACTCCCATACCCCAACGGCGAATGATGAGTCGCTCCTGGTACTACATTCCAGTGCAGCGATGCAGACGCTAACCAAAATCCAATTCCTCAAAATTCTCCTGGCCCTACGGTCTGGATCATACATCCTGCAAAACCGTATACAATCCACGGGCGTAAAACCAATTCTCAAATCCTCTCGGGGCAAATGATGAGTTGCTCCTGGCATTATTCCAGTGCAGCAATGCAGATGCCAAACAAACAAAAAACCAAATCCAAGTCCTCTCGGGGCAAATGATGAGATGCTCCTGGCATCATTCCAGTGCAGCAATGCAGATGCCAAACAAAACCAATTCCCAAATCCTCCCGGGGCAAATGATGAGTTGCTCCAGGCATTATTCCAGTGCAGCAATGCAGATGCCAAACAAAAAACCAAATCCAAGTCCTCCCGGGGCAAATGATGAGTTGCTCCTAGCATCATTCCAGTGCAGCAATGCAGATGCCAAACAAAACCAATTCCCAAATCCTCCCGGGGAAAATGATGAGTTGCTCCTGGCATTATTCCAGTGCAGCAATGCAGATGCCAGACAAAAAAAAACTAATTCCCACAAAGACACTCCGTGCCGGGGACACGTCAACCAGTGACACTCTGCATCGAGGAAACGTCCAACACAGGCACTCCGTCTCGGGGATACGTCCTACAACAGGCACTCCATCTCGGGAAAACGTCCTACCACAGGCACTCCGTTCCGGGGATACGTCCTACAACAGGCACTCCGTCTCGGGGAAACGTCCTACCACAGGCACTCCGTCTCGGGGATACATCCAACCACAGGCACTCCGTCTCGGGGATACGTCCTACCACAGGCACTCTGTCTCGGGGAAACGTCCTACCACAGGCACCCCGTCTCGGGGATACGTCCAACCAAAGGCACTCCGTATCGGGGAAACGTCCTAGCACAGGCACTCCGTCTCGGGGAAACGTCCGACAGCGGCACTCCGTGCCGGGGAAACGTCAAGCAGAAACTCCGTGCCGGGGACACGTCAACCAGCGGCACTCCGCCTCGGGGAAACGTCGACCAGCGACACTCCGTACCGGGGGCACGTCTACCAAATCGCTCCGGATCAGAGCGTCGACCGTCCACGTCGTAAAAAGGGCAGTGCAGGCTTCCCACAAATCGGGAACCAAATCGCTCCGGATCAGAGCGTCGACCGTCGACGTCGTAAAAGGGCAGTGCAGGCTTCCAACAAATCGGGAACCAAATCGCTCCGGATCAGAGCGTCGACCGTCCGTGTCGCAAAAGGGGCAGTGCAGGCTTCCTACAAAACAGGAACCAGATCGCTCCGGGCCAGGGAAACGTCTACCACGGACACTCTGTCTCGAAGACGCGTCAAGCGTCGACCTTCCACGTCATAAAAAGGGCAGTGCATCCCAAAAAGTAGGAACCAAAGCAAGTCGCCACCACGTGAAAGAAGATCCATCAATTTCATGCACACGACCCACATATGCGGTGTGCATTTATTGATGGGGGCAATTTGTTGGGGTAAAAATTTACACCCCGGTTGACCGAGTCAAAGTCAAGGTCAACCCCCAAGCTAGGTGGGCCCAAGCCCAGGTCAAGCGGGCCCATGCCCAAGTCGAGCCCGCGACCAGCCTCTCTCATTCCAACAACAAAATCATGTCGTAAATAATTTTTATGTAATTTTTTATGCATGAATGTAAACAAAATAGGCATAAAGCCAATATTTTGTAAGCCCATGACTTATGTGCAAAAATGAAATGGCACATGAGCCATGGGATAGCTAAAATGCCATTTTTGTAAAGCCCAAGGGGCTATATGTAAATATGTAAGCCAATATAAGGCAACATGATGATGAATAAAGATAACACTTTTCATTCCCTCAAAAAAAACTAGGGTTTGTGCCTCCACTCTCTCTTCTTCAAGTTCTTCCTCTACCTTTTTATTTTCCAAATAAATCAAGAGCTTAGCTCTCTTTTTTTTTTTAAAAAAAAACTAAATAAAGTTTTACCATAAACCCATCTCCGAAAACTCCATTAAGAGAAGAAAAAGGGTCTCTTTTTTTATCATCCAAGATCTAGATCTTGGAGTTTCAAGAGAACCCATTTTGGGTTTCTTCTCAAAGGAGAAAATAAATTCTTTTGGAGTTCAACTCCACAAATAAAATTCTTTTGGAGTTCAACTCCACCACCAGGAAAATTATTTTGGAGTTTAACTCCAATACAAAAATTCTTTTGGAGTTTAACTCCACAGTAAAAATCTTTTGGAGTTCAACTCCACAAATAAAAGTCCTTTAGAGTTCAACTCCACAAATAAAATTCTTTTGGAGTTTAACTCCACTACAGAAATTCTTTTGGAGTTTAACTCCAGAAAAAAATACTTTTTTTTGGGGAGTCTAACTCCACATTACATTTTTTTTAGCCATATAAAATTCTTTTGGAGTTGAACTCCACGTTCTCAAAAAGAAAAAAAATGGTGTGTGACGGGACGCATGCAAAGCATGTGACGGGCCGCATGCAAAGCATGTGACGGGCCGCATGCTAAGCATGTGACGGGCCGCATGCTAAGCATGTGACGGGCCCCATGCTAAAGCAGCACCCATCACATGTTTAACATGTGACGTGGGTCACATGCAAAGCTTGTGACGGGCGTCACATACAATGCATGTGACGGCCCCCTCATATGCTAAGCATGTGACGGGTCACATGCTAAACATGTGATGGCCTTCTCACATGCTGAGCATGTGAGGGGTCACATGCTGAGCATGTGACCCCCCCTCACATGAGGGGTCACATGCTAACATGTGACCCTCCATGTCACATGCTAGCATGTGACCCCCCTCATATGAGGAATCACATGCTAACATGTGACCCCATTTTTTTTAACAAAATACAAAATTCTCTTTTCTTCTTTTCTTCTTTCTTCCTCCTTTTTATTTAAAATAAAAATAAATAAATATTAAATAAATAAAAATAAATCATAAATAATATTTAAAAAAAAAAAAAACATATTTATTTTCTTTTCTTCTTTTCTTTATTTAACCCTTTTTTATTTAAAAAAAATATTAAATAAATAAAATTAAATTATAAATAATATTTTAAAAATAAAAAAAAATAATAATAAATTTTAAAAAATTTCTCCAAATATTTATTTACTTATTTATTTTTGTTTTTATATATAGAAAATATATATATATGTATATATCTATTTTTTTTACAAGTGGAACAAAACAAAAAAAAATACACACGCACCAACGCACCGCATATTGAGTTCGCATAACCAGTTTAACCCGTCAAATCGGAGGTTCCTTCGCTCCAAATGCGAGGGGTAATTAACGGCAGCTTAGTCCGCGGCTGCCGGAGATTCGGATCCCCACAATCAATAAACCCCGGCCTACCGTAGGCAGGGGGAATCTGTAATGCGCCTGACCAGCGCGCGCGTATTCCCATCTCAATGGGGTGACGAAAAACACCCTACAGTTACCAATTTATCTAATCTAGAAACCTCCCACTGTACCGTCAAATTCTCCTCAAAACCTGAAAGAAGAATTAGTCGGGATCACCCGAGGAGTAAACCAACTCATCAGTGGGAATCGGGATCCAACTATCATCGCATGATAACGTGACGGAATCCGCTCACATCATCACACTCCAGAAGGTCTGCGCATATCTGGCAAGTTTCAGTTTCTTTAGAAACTCCCGATGTGATTTTTGCCCCATGCTCTTATGACCTTGGCGTGAGGTCAAAATATCATAAGTCACATGTCAAGTTCTACCCGTCATTATCCAGGTTAATTTGAACACACCCGTACATACCCTTGACGTAGGCCAAAATAGTAGTACGACTGTCCCAAACCAACGCATCTATCTATACAACAGATAAATACCCGGCAGCTACCAATCACTATGCCTTGGCGTGAGGTCAAAATACATAGCTTGAATACTACCGAATATTTAACTGAAATGACGGAGGGCTACGAATGGTTTCTGGCGAAAACCTTTCACGTAATGAACTTGATATCGTTGAAGGAACGAATAGCTTTATAGAAAAATATAGTGACGAAAACCTTTGCTAAAGAGATCACTCCCAGTGAAGGGATCTCGGCTCTTTCCCCGTAGAATGAGGTGCAGGATATTCCAACTGAATACCACGGTGCAAAGCAAAAGTAATCAGCTATAGTGAATTCATTGCCCTGACGCAAACTTTTGTCCAAGGGGTCACTCCCGGTGAAGGGATCTCGGCCCTTGCCTCGTCGACTGAGGAGCAGGATATTTTAACTGAATACCATGATCCAAAACAAAAGTGAATGTCCTTGCAATAACAGCCTTTTGAAAAGTGTTCCAACAACATCAGAATAGGTTTGCTTTACTTGCATTGATCCGAATCAATGCAGTCCCATCAATTGATCATACCAAAAAGAACGAAAATATACTGATGTACGTATATGCCATCCGCATTCGCCACTGGGTCCCGTCATTACCCGTTAGGTTAGCTAACTAACGACAGAGCGGGGACTGGACTAGCGCGGATGCAAAACATATACAACATCAACTAATATATATACCAATATATTATATTCGCTCAAGGCGTGAAAAAATGCAACATCACAGAAATGTACAGCATCACAGAACAATACAGATATCTGGGATCCCCGGGTTTCACAGAGCCACTACTGAAACCCGACGTTCCCCTGGTCGTGTGGATAGCCTGTGCAATGAAATCCTAGACCCCTACGGGCGCGGCAAGTTACCCGCCAAAAACTTAAGCGAGGCAGCCCCCTTCAGCAACGTGAATGGACCACCCAGCACTTCACGGAATCCGGTAACTTGGGCACCCCTCCTGGGTCAACCTGTACCCCCTACAAGTGCGGCGAATAGCCCGCCAATTCTAGAGTGAAGCCCCCTCCGTCTCAATGCCATGAGATGCGGGCCTGTTGCCCTCTAGAACCCGGCTATCCGTGCACCCCTCCGCGGGGCAATCCTAGTACAGAAAGTAAAATATACATACAACGGGTACATCGACCGCAACCTGGTCGTGCCCCAAAATAATAATACAAACAGGCAGTGACGGCAGTCCACATGTCGGACGCTCGCCCCGCAATATCAAATGTACATAATACAACAAAAACAACTGTACTAGCATTGCATCCAGGCTATCCCCCACGACCGATCCGCAACATCACAGCATAACACAGAACATCAACGTGAAAGTCACATTCGCAAATCCGTCTAACCGGGCTATAGCAGTTAGACAGGATTTACCGATCAAGTAACATTCACGGTCGTAGATATAATGTAAATACTGTGAACAAATGTGTTTAAAATATCCGATCGACCAAATTTACCAAGTGGGCCCCCAAGTACTACTGTAGCACATCAAGAAATCTGGGCCCAGAAAATAACATTCCAGAAAACCTATTTTCCAGTCCAAGCCCCTCTGTAAAAAATTGGTCCAGTGAGGAGGCTAAACGGCGGCGGAACTGCGGCCCAAGCATGGCTTTGGCCGTGGTTCCGCGGTGATATGGTGTGATCACCCGACCAAATTTTCACAGCGTTCTTAGAATTTCCTGCACAGTATTCTGAGATTACCTGAAAAAAATTTCGAGACAAAAAAAATTTCGACAGAAAACTGTTGCAAAGAAAAATACGGTTTTTGGAAAATTGTTCGATCGGAAATGTAAAACACATTAGACAAAGATAGACTATGTTAATGGCGAGGCTCTGATACCACTGTAAGTGCACGGCGGCGCCCCGGCCTCCATCCCGAGGCCAAAAGCGGAAGCGATGGTTAACTTTAATTTTTCTTGACCGGCACCACCGCGCACTAAAACCCGGATCGTACCATTAACTAGTCCTAGCTTACTACTAGATGGGGAAGAGAGATATACCGAGTGATCCGAGTCCTCCGGTCTTTTCGTCGTCGTCCCGATCTCCCCACGGAATCTCCGGTCTCCACCTCGTCGCCGGAAGGGCACCACGTCGCCGGCTTCTTTTACGGGCTCCCACCTCTATACCGAGGCAACTCGGGCACGAAGTTGGCGAGCCGACGTGCCCAAGGTTTGCTGTAGAATGCGTGTAGTGCTTATGTCTCATTTTGGGGTTCATTGAGGTTGCGTTTTGGTGGAGGGATGATACAAGCTAATGGAGATTGATCTTGTGGGATTTTTATCAAAGCAAAAGCACAAAAACCCCACCTCTAGAATTTTGGACAGCCCCCAAGGAGCTTGGCCGGCCATGCATGATGGAGTGGAGAGAAAATGAGAGTGTGTATCAAAAATGAGAGAGGCCACACAATAATGCAAGAGGGAATCAAAAGAAATCATGAAAGAACATGATTACAAACACATCCACACTCAACCACAACCATCATCAAACATGATGACTCCAAAAGTCAAGCAACGATGAAGTGAACAAGTCAAGGTCAACAAGAGCTATCATGAAGCAACAAAATGCAAAGAACCCCCTCCACTAATGCTTATTTGCTCAAATGCAAATAAGCCCTCCTCCACCAATCTTCGGCCAATGAAAGATACAAAGAAATATGGCCGAAACGGAAAGCAAACTGGCAATTCCAGAAAACTGGTCCCGTAATAAATTACAGGAAAACCCCGATACTGTGTATACACACCCGCATTTGTATTCCGACCGAAATACAAATGCAATGAGACAACATCTTCACTATACTATACTAGGATCCGGCTTAAACCAAAGCCGGCTAGTAATAAACCCGTCCGATCATGATCCGTGCAATACCGCACGTGTCTGATCGAACCCTGCCATATCTCCATACGGCCTCTACAGCGTTTCGCCCGAAAACTTGAGCAACTGAATGTGGGGGACTCTAAAGACTCGTCAACACCTTGGTTGTGGATTTAACCACTAGCACGTCAGAGGTATAAGCCAATACGTAACGGGCTACCAGGTATTGACCAAAAGGGACGTCGATGAGCGAACTCATCCTGACACCCAACTGAGTCTGTCAGTGACAATATCCGTACAGTCTGGTCCGTTCGTCTATGAGCATCGCATGGCGGGCCTAGGGGGTTGGTAAAAGTCAGACCCCTAAATGCGGTACAAGTCGTGTCGGAGTGTAGCCCAGAACACCCTGAGATACTACTGGAATACCTACCAGTAAATCTCTTGCCTAAGCCGAGGGCTTCGTGTAATGGCTCTCCTAGACACAGCGCGACCTCACCCCCAATACCGGGAGAGATGAACCCTTGAAGATCCGCTCACTGCCTCCATGTGGCTCGGGACTGTACCCAACTAAAACCTGTTTGCACGTCTCCTTTGAGGGTGGTAGGGTAGTAATCAAGTACAGTGGGAACTCACACGAGACAAATGACGATCCTCAGGTCAATGAACTAACCTGTACACATGTCACCAGGAAACTGCTATCTGACGTCAGGTATAAGACCAACTAGCATGTTCCCGGCGAGTCCTGTCCGGTGTACTCATAACCCAATGAGCACCTGTATACATCTTAGGTTAACCAACTAACACCAGTAGCTTATGAGACAGGCCACCGCCCCTCGTCGGGGTCTCGACTCTATACACTAGTCTACTCTGGAGTATCGATGCCCTGTCTCGAAACTCCCACGACTAGGGACCTTTTAAGGATGTGCTTATAGACTGCCAGCTCTCACGTATATGATCGCCCTCATACTGCTGGTGGTCAAGCAGGAATCCTAGGGGCTCTATCAACATGTAATAGGGACATGTCAGTTCACCTAAAGCAGTACACGATGATAAAGATAAACCAGATAGCATACTATTATCTCGAGTAAGACTGTCCAACTGGGACAGGTCCTCCCTCAATCATTGCAATCACGTGCCTGTGATCCAATAATTGACTCTGAGGGCACTATCTCCAACAAGCCATTCCAGATCACAGATGAAAACCTTGGATATACTAGGAATCCGCATTCCGTACGAGCCTGTAACGAAGAGCGGATTACACGGTCGTGATGAATAGCCAAACCCCACCCTAGACCCCTATGGGTGCGGCAAACAACCCGCCAAGTACCCGAAGTGAAGCAACCTCCCTCAATAATGTGAGTAGGCCACTCGGCACTTTGAGGTACCCGGTAGTTTATGCACCCGACCTTGGGTCTATACTAGGAGCAAAAAACAGCAAAAGAAATTATACAATGACGGCTACAACCCCATCCCGGTTGTGCGGCCATATAAATAATATTACATCAATTTACATATTACATGAATTGAAAGATAAAGAAAACTCTCATCTCACAACCCCCCGGCTATTCATCCGCGACAATCCAACGAATTCATATACACAAACCATCAACATTACAGATCACAGATATGTATAACCCCCACTAATCGACGTATAGCGATTAGTAGACGTTCAATACATATATCACATCACAGATATAACCTATTAGCCAAAGTCTAGAGAAGTTCGATCAAAATACGGATTTATAACCACCCCAAAAACACATTTGTTCTCTGGAAAATCTGGGCAGAGACAAACCATCCTAAAAATCCCAAAACATCAATATAAGAACACTGCAGGAGGAACGACCCACGGCCGAGTCAACTCGGCCGCGGTTCCGCGGCAAGAGCATGCTCTTGCCGCGGTTCCGCGGTGAGTTGGTCGACTCGCTGGTTCGTTTTTCTTGGGTGTTCTTTAAAAACCCTGAGCCAATTTTTAGTGTATGATTTATTATTTTTAAAGCAGGTTTAAAAATCGGCAGAAAGTTAGGTTTTTGAAAAGTGTTTTGTGATTTTTTTCCGATCAAAATTCTAGATACTTTGCTAACTTGCTAGTTTGTGTTTAGCTAAGCTCAGATACCACTGTAAGTCCACGTTGCCCACCCCGGTGCTTACGGGGAGGCGGAAACGGTATAAAAATTCGATTTTTAGAACTCTAGGCAACATGGACTAAAAGGAGAATCTTTGCTAAACATAAACTAAGAACCATGCTAAGAGATTTAGATACTCGGTTAAAAGGTTATACCTAAGTCTTGAACTCCTTCTCTTCTTGCTCCTTGGAGTGGGATGAACGGGTCGTCATCATCGCCTTCTCTTGCCGAAGAAAGATCCACCCGAGGGCCTCAACCTTTGGCTCCTACCTCAACCTAGAGGTAACTAAAGTGCTTGGTGTGCTAAACCTAGAACCTTAGAAAGAGTAGAGAGTAATTTTGGTGTTTTATCTCAAAAGCCAAATGGTTCTCAACTCATGAGAGGGAGAGCTTTGAGAGAGAGGAAGAGGATGAGAGAGAATGAGCATGAGAGAATGAGGATAATTACAACCATCCTCACATATATATGAATTATGATAATTAAATAATTAATCAAAAGATAATTGTGATGGTTAACTTGAAATGACCATTAACATTTCACATTAATGAATTTTGCAAGAATCAAAAAGCATCTTTCATGTGAAATGATGATGGTCAATATGTCAACATAGGTCAACAAGTCAACCATAGTCAAATGGTCAACAACCCTAACCATAACACAATTATAATTAATTAATATTAATAATCATATTTCACATATACATTAGGGTTAAGAAAAAAACAACGGTCATCAACCCTAATGAAAGTCCTCTGCCTCAGTCAACTGTGCATACACACCGGTATCCGTGTTCCGAGGAACACGAATACAATGAGATAAAACCAATCCCAAAACATATACTAGGATCTGGCTTAAACCAAAGCCCGCTAGTATCAACTGTCCGGACACCAAACGTGCACAAGTGCGCAGATGTGAACGAACCCCGTCGCAAAACCATGCGACCTCTACTCGGTTTTGCCTAAAGGCGAATAACCCTCTGTGTGGGACTCTAAAGACTCGACACTATGCTGGCAGTGGGTTTAACCACAGACCGCAAGCGGCACTAGCTGTACGTAACGGTCCCTAGGTAGATGCCGATAAGAAGACTTTCGAGCTGAACCCATCTGAACTCCTACTGAGCCTGAATGTGACAGACTCCGTACAGTCCGGTCTGTTCGTCTAAGAGTATCGCATGGCAGGCCTAGGGGGCGGTAAACGTCAGTCCCCTAATAGCGGTACAAGTCGTGTCAGAGTGTAGCTCAGAACACCCTGAGATAATACTGGAAACCTACCAGTATATCTCGCTTGCCCTGGCCAGGGACTTTGTGTAATGGCTCTCCTAGACACAGCGCGATATCAACCCCCAATACCGGGAGAGGCGAATCCTGTCTAACCGTCACTGCCTCCAAGTGCTTCGGGACTGCACCCAACTGCTACCTGTTTGCACGACTCCTTTGAGCCGTAGTAGGGTAGCAATCTAAGAACAGTAGGAACACACTCGAGTCGAAGTGACAGTGTCAAGTCAACGGACTAAGCTGTACTCATGTCACCTAGGAACTGATAACTGACGATTGGTATAATACCAACCAACAGTTCCCGACGAGTCCTGTCCAGTGTACTCGTAACCTAATGAGCACCCCCATACTATCTCAAGTACGACGTACTGACGGCTGTGGGACAGACCGTCTCCCAAGCTGGGATGAGAAGCGCATACGCTAGTCTACTCCGGAGTATCGATGCCCTGTCTCGATAGTCCTACGACTAGGGACCTTCATAAGGATGTGCTTATGGATTACCCAGCCCCTACGAGTGTGACTGCCATCACAACGGTGGTAATCAAGCAAAGATCCTAAGGGCTCCACTAATGTGTAAAGGCGATATGCTATAAGAAACACATGCACACATTAAAGTAGAAACAAACCAAGTAGCATACTATTATTTTGAGCAAGATTGTCTATACAACTGTGAATATCCTAAGCTTCCATTAAGTAATATACAAACTTGTATGATACAGTAATGGCCTCTAGGGCATATACACTAACAGAAACCAAGGTCCCATCAGCGTTCCAGGCATATTCTGAGGCGGTATCACCTGATCCGGGTGATAGTTGATCGCCGGGAGATCGAGGTCATGAGGGTTGACACGAAGAATAACACAGCTGTAACATTTCAAAAAAGATAAAATAAAATATTGTTTTTTGGGAATTTTTATAATTAAATAATTAAATATTGAATATTTTAATAAGGCGGTATAATTAAATACCGATAAATTGGGAAAAAATTTGGGAAATTATAGAAATTACTAAAATAGGGTGTTTATGTGAATTAAGCAAATTTTAAGTTTTTTTTGTTAATTATACGCTAATTTTGTGCTAATCGCGATTGAAAATCGCTAATTGGGCTTTAAACGTGTTTTGTGCATATGACATGCAAATGTCATTTTTAACACTTGTTACATTTTTCTTCTTGGCATTTCTTCATGATTCATGCTTGGCTATTTGTTTTGGGTTTACTATTGAGGAGAGAAGAAAAGAAAAGAAAAGAAAAAGGGAAAACATTTTTATATGAAGCATGGGCATGAGAGAGAGAGAAAGAGGGTGAGGGGTCAAAGTTACGTCTTGGCCATTCCTTCTCTTCTCATCTTCTTCATCACCCTTTCCTCCTCTCTCATGGCAGCACCCTCTCCTCCCTCATCTCCAAAACCCTCACTTCATCTCCAAAACGAACCCGAAACCCCATTTCCACTTCACAAAAAATATGCACAAGCTCACAAGCAACACTTTGGACCAAGAAAGTTTGCATTTTGGCGCTGTAGAGGATTCATGGGAGCTAAATGAGGTAATCCCTTCACACTTAGTTTATTTTTTCCTTCACTTTAAACCATATTTGTGTTTAGTTGTGATTCGGTGCGATTTGGTGAACTTTGGAGATTTCTAGAGAGGGCTAGGGTTTGAACTGAGTTGTGATTGTGAATTGAGGCCTAGTTGTGACCTTAAAGCCCTCCCAATTGATAGAAACCCAAACCAACCCAACTGAAACCCAAAAACACGGATTTACAGAACTTTGCAATGTCGGTTTGTGAACTTTGAGTGTGCAGGGAAATCTGGAATGACCTGGGTTGATTACGAGACTAGCAAACAACTTCAGGAGCCTAGAATTGACCCTAGGAAGACACCCTGAGAGCACGAACCCCAGAGGAGTCCCCAGGGCCGGCGAGCTCGGATTGGCATGGGAGAGGGCTCGACCACTTGGTGGGGGTAGGTTTCTAGGTTGCTTCAGTAGGTGACATACACCTTATATATCACCCAAGTGTTGTTTGCTCACAGTGTTTTCACCCTATACAAAATCTGGGACTGAATACTTGATTTACTGTTTTGATTCGGATATGATTTTACGTATTTTGAATTCTGGAATTTTTGTGATTTGTGTTGTATTCGATCACTTGACGTTTGTACTTTTCCATCGGGTGCTATTTTGTTAAGTTACGAGGGCAAACCATAGGTTTTGACCTATGTGTGTTCCGCATGTCGTTTTGGTTTCGATTTGGTTTTAATGCGATATGATACGTGTGACATGTAAGTACCCCCACGATGATTCGAGATGATAAAGGAGATGGTGGCGACATCGACATCGGCAAGCAAGATCAAGGTGAGTAGATTATATCTACGGAGGAAGTCGGGTGGATGGCGTATAGCGCCCCCGCAGTTCGATGTATAACATACTATACATATACTAAATATATATGATATCTTTTATGTGTGACATAGATTTTCAGGATATGATTAAGTGTTCAATGGTTAGATTAGGGTTTTAGAAGTGAACTAGTATAGTTTGTTTGTTGCGAACCATAGAATAGGTTTTCACCCACACGCACACACATGTTTACTTTATTATACTTGGGCGTATATGGAAATACGTATATATATACACACATGGGTATGGGACTATGTATATATATACACATATACCTATACATGGATGATGAGGATTGTTTTGGTATTTGGAGATGAGTCGATGAGTTTCGGCATGGTGCCATGAGATCGGTGATATGATGTGGTTCGTATGATGAGATACGACATGAGATTTTAGCGGGCCTTTGGGCGTGTGTTTTACACACGCATATATATCTATATAGATGGTATCGGTTTGTACCAGACTTAGATCAGTACCCCAGTTCATGAGATATGATGATAAGGATACCAGTTAATTGATGAGATAAATGTGAGATTCGACCCGTACCCTGATTTGGGATGTCGTACGACGGATTTACGTACGAGCTATGTATTGATGATAGATCCGCACTCTTGACTCTAGGATGCCATATTGTATATTGTATCGTTTTTGATACTATTGAGGCGGGATCACCGACTATTATGTGTATATATATATCGACTCAGATTTAGGTGGTTTCCATACCCTTTAGATTAGCTTGTTAGTTAGATCTGTTGTATACTTATTAGATGTTAGACTAGACCGAGTCATACCTATTTCAAAACGAACGAATCGTGAGTATTTTTAAGACAGATCAAGGGATTCTACGGATATTTTCAAAAGACGCATCTTTTCTAAAAAAACAACACTGTAGCCCATATTTTCTAAACCCCACGATTCGTGTTATTTCAAATGGAAAAACTGTATGATATATATATGTATTGATGTAGATTCTTCACTGTTGTGATTATCATTCTTTTTCCGCATATTCTTGCTGTTCGCATCGCATCGCATGTTTAAATGTGTTTATTATTATATTAAAACTATGCTGTCAGGACACCAGCACCATTATCGATGATGCGTATGTTCCACGTGCACCTGCTTGCCGGCTCACGCATTTCATCATCGATAATTGCCATGTCAGTACACAGTAGGATTGTTGGATCAGGATATGACCCCTTGCATGACATACTTGCGTACACACATATTGTATACCCATACTTGCATACATACATATTTGCACATACATAGATGATTCTGGCTTGATTTTGGAGATTTGGGAACCACAAGATATATTTTAAGAATGGATTCATTTTAAAAGCGCGATTTCCCTCGATATGTGCATATTACTATTCCATGTTGCATGATATACTGATATGCTTACATTTCTTTTATATGTCGCATACATCATGCTTTATGATTATACGCATTGAGATATTTGTTTTCATGAGATTTCTAGATTTGGGAACCGTGGTTATTTCAAAAGAGAGTATGTATTGTTTTAAAAACCCGGTTTCCCTTGATATGATATTTCAGTGCGTCCACCATATGTTTTCTCGGTTCTGAGAAGTAAGACATGTGAAACCCGATTCGAGGAGTTGGATGAGGTCAATTGCGGGTACATGGTGGACCAGGTATGGCACCCTGGGGCGAGAACGGATCGTTGTGCTGCAGACGGTGAGCCTGGCAGAGGGACCACTACATACCCGTGATAGTATTTGGGCTCGGTAGATATCCAGAGGATACCGACCGGAGTCGAGAGATGATATGGGCCGATCCGGACTGACGGAGCCAGAGATATGAGGATTTACGTATCGATGCTGGACACGGGTTTCATGATATTTTCAGGTGTCGATGTTGGACACCCGGATTCCATGATTTTGATGTGTCGCGAGGGATACCGTTGATTTATATCCTCATACCTTCATGCACACTCTTTTATGATATTTACGTGCATACGGGCATTGATTACATAGTTGGATGATATCCACATACACATAGACTTCATGATATAGTTGACGCTGATTACATTGATCTTACCTCATATTTATGATTTGTTGGTACCTGAGGCACTGACACGAGCACTTGGTATTACACTAATGTATTGATGTTTACCCTTGCCACCTTATTATGCTTCAGACTTTATCATTTGAGGATATATATTACTGATCGTTTGACCTAGGATTGTATCATACATACGATTTCTGCTCTGTGATGTTTTCTACTTACGAGTTGGTAACTCACCCCCGTTGTACCACAGTTTCTTGCAGGTTTTGCCGTACAGGTTTCGTTACGGCTTTGTTGGCACATTACTTCATTCCGGGTGATTTCTTTTGTAGGTGGGTTCACTTGCATCGTGACCACCATTGTACTTATTTATTTTAGTCAGTTGTATCTAGTAGTTACATAAAAAAAACTTGTATATTTTTTTTAGACTTAGAAAACCAGTTGTGTATTATTTCGACCTTAGAGTCACGCGTTGTAGTATTATGGTTTTCATGATGATTTTGAGTTTCCTTTTGAGTTTTGATCTTCGCCCTTCGGCGTTGTATATTATTATTGCTTGCGTGGTTGTGACCGTCGATTGACGAAGAGCTAGCTCCCGCTTGGGGATGCCTTTTATCATTATGCATATATTATTCTTGTTATACCCCGTTTGGGACCAGTATTTACAAAGGAAACTCTGCCGAAATTTTCAGAAAAGACTTGAGGATTTAAAAATGCATATTCGGCTTACTTGTTTAAAACCCTTGTTTTTAAAACATGTTTTCTTCACTTCTTTAAAACTAGATTTCCTTCATTTACTATTTAAAATAGTTTTAGATTTCTGGGCTTTTGGCTTACTTGAATTAGATGAGGTCCTATAGACTTCATATGATTTAAGGGCCGGTCACGTGCTATTTCGGGTCGTGACAACAGCGGATCCACTCACGAAGGCCATTCCCTAGATACAGTTCGAGAGATTCTTCGAGATGCTCGGTATGCGATACTACAGCAGCTGGCCCTAGTGCAAGTGGGAGATTGTTAGTTGTATGTATGCCCTAAAGGCCAGTATTGAACATATGATGTAAATTATATTGGATGCTTGGACATATATAGAGAGGACTTTCTTGCTCGATATGATAGTATGCTATCTGGTTGCTCTTTATCTTAACATGTATACTCGTCTCTTGATACTGTCTTATTGTTAAATATTGGTAAAGCCCTTAGGATGTGTACTTGACTATCAGGACTATGATGCAGATCATACTAGTGGGGCCATGGTAGTCCATATGTTCATACATTACTTTTCCTAGTCGTGGGTGTATCGTGACAAGGCATCGATATACCAGTGTAGACTAGCGTATACGCTTCTCGACCCAAGAGATGGGCTATGGATGATCCCATATCTATTGGTGTTTGACATCAGAGATGGTATACGGGCGCTCAGTGGAGACTGGGTACACTGGACGGACTCGCCGAAAACTCCCAGATGGTATTATACCTCACGTCAGTTGGCGGTTCTCAGGTAACACTTGTACAGGTTAGTCTGTAGATCTGAGATCATCATAGAGTCTTCAGTGATTCCTACTGTGCTTTGATTTCCACCTTACCACGTCCAAGAGGGCGTGCAAAACGGTGGTTTTTGGGTACAGTCCCAAGTCGCATGGTGGCAATGAGCGATAGGAGGGGTTTAGTCTCTCCCGGTATTGGGAGTTGATGTTGCGCTGTGCTCGATTGGTCATAAAAGGGAAGTCCTTGGCCAGGGCTGATTTAGAGATTTACTGGTAAGTTTTATCAGTAGTTTCTCGACCCGTTATGAGCCTCACATCGGCAAGACTTATCGGTTATTGGGGTCTGACGTTTACCACCCCTAGACTTGATATGCAACATATCAGATGAGGAGACCGGACTTTATGGAAAGTGTTACCGTCAGGCTTTTGCAGGAGTTGGAGCGGGCTTTCTTGCCGATCTTCTGATCGCTTAATACCCGGGTAGCCGTTACGTCTAGCTAGTACCGCTGACGGCTTGTGGGTGCTTGATGTGATCATCACCTACTGCCGGCGTATTGACGAGTCTTTAAAGTCCTACAAAGAGGTTTTACTGGCTCAGGCAAAACAAAATAGGAGCACGAATGTGATATGTGCGGGACCGAAAATAATGCATGTATGTGATACCGTATTCTATTCTCGTGACTTTTGTATCGGTCGGTTATATGAGATATAGCCGGGTTATCGAATCAAGTGTTGATTCGATAAGTCGATACATTGGATGTTAGTCGGTTATATGTGATATAGCCGGATTATTAAATCAAGTGTTGATTTAATAATTTAGTGTATAATTGTATATTTGATATACTAATTTACATTAACTAAAATTGGTTCACTTAAGCATTTGTTTTTCTCACATGTGAATAACTTAATATATATGTTATATATATCAAATTGTGTTTTGTGTGTGTCATGGTTGTTGATACACACTACATGGGTGTATAAGACATACACCATACTAATTCTAGTGGTGGGTTTTTTAATGTTTAAAGTAAATCCAAAATTAGTGGATTATTGTTAAGTGCATGAAGCTTGTAGAAGCTTGTGGATGCATTGACTAAGTCCACTAGATTTGTTTTATTTTAGATATTTGTTAACCCAACCATTTGAATTAGCCATGGTTATTTCTCTACAAGAGTTAGTATATGATAAACACTCACCCATGGTTCATTCTCCCACTTCACAAGTTCATTCTCATTTGCTTGAGCTCATTTTCTTCTTCCTTGAGATAAGCTTGCTATGTTTTCAAAAGAGAGAAAAATATTGTGAGAAAAATAATTCTAAAGTGAGCCCACTTCCTATTTCCTCATCCTCAACTAGATTATCACCTTAGTATAGGGTGTTCGCTTCACTAATTCTTTAGTTAGTTAAGTAGTAGCTTGAGTTAGTATCGCTCAACGTAGATCATTTTCGGCCTCGAAGACTTCAAGCAAGATCACCCTTTTCACCTCGAGAAGCCATGCTAGAGTCCGGGAGTGCCTTGATCACAGCGAAGGGACTACAACAAGGAGATATTGAAGTGATGGACCGATCTACAAAGGTTGTTTTTCTATTTAACTTAGTGGTAAAAAGCTTACTATCTTTTTGTTACCAAAGCTTTTCTAGTTTGATTCCTAGGATTAATTCGTTAGCACCCGCTAAAAATTTAAATATAGCATGCGTGATGCTACCAAACCTTAGTTGTGGTGCTAAGGAATCCCTTCAGGAGAGATACTATAGGTTTCTCATTGATTGTGATAGAGAAGATTGCATCATGGATGATGATGACCCTACTAGTTTTCAGCAAGATATCACGAGTGGTGACTCGGTGAAGTGGCTGGAATCCATGAGATCCGAAATGGATTCCATGTACACCAACAAAGTATGGACTTTGGACGTAGCACCTCCTGGGATAAAACCCGTAGGGTGCAAATTGATCTTTAAGAGAATGATTGGTGTAGATGGACGGGTAGAAACCTATAAAGTAAGGCTTGTAGCGAAAGGTTTTCGTCAAAGACCAGGATTGGACTATGATGAAACTTTCTCTCCAGTAGCAATGTTTAAATCCATTCAGATCCTACTTGCTATTGCTGCTTACTAAGACTATGAAATCTGGCAGATGGATTATAAAACTGCATTTCTGAATGGTGATTTAGAAGAATTCGTTTATATGGATCAGCCAGAGGGCTTCATTGACAGTAGGAGAAGCGGGAAGGCATGCAGGTTGCTTAAATTCATTTATGGATTAAAGCAAGCCTCACGGAGCTGGAAAATCTGCTTTGATGATACAATCAAAAAGTTTGATTTTATCAAAAATATAGATGAACCATGCATTTTGAAGAAGATTGTAGGGAGTACTGTCACATTCCTCTTATTGTACGTGGATGACATTCTCTTGATCGTAAATGATATTCCTATACTACAATCGGTCAAACTATTCTTATCACAAAGGTTCTCCATGAAAGACCTGGGTGATGCATTTTGGGCATTAGGATCTATAGAGATAGATCCAAGAGGTTATTGGGATTGTCCCAATAAAAGTACATTAACACCATCCTAAAAAGGTTTAGTATGGATGATTCTAAGCGTGGTGCCTTGCCCGCTTGCCACGGAATAACTCTCTCTAAGGACTTCTGTCCGAAGACTGATGAAGAGAGAGCTCGCATGAGCGTTATACCCTACGCTTCAGCCGTAAGTTCCATAATGTATGCAATGTTATGTACTCGCCCTGATATAGCTTATGCACTAGCTGTAGTAAGCAGGTATCAATCCAACCCAGGGTAGAAACATTAGATAGCAGTGAAGAACTTCTTAAGTACTTGCGAAGGACTAAAGAACTGTTCTTGGTGTATCGTAATAGCGATCTCCAAATCGAGGCCTTTACCGATTCTAGCTTCCAAAGTGATAAGGATGACAACAAATCTATCTCAGGGTTTGTATTTACCCTCAATAGAGGGGCGGTTAGTTGGAAGAGTTCAAAACAAGATACCATTGCAGATTCCATGATGGAAGATGAGTATATTGCTGCAAATGATGTTGCCAAGGAAGCTGTCTGGATGAGGAAGTTCATCGCGTAACTAGGAGTAGTTCCAACCATTGTTGATCCAATACCATTGTATTGTGATAATAATTGGGCTATGGCGTTAGCCAAAGAACCTAGGTCCCATCAGAAGTCCAGACACATCCTGAGGCGATATCATTTGAACCGGGAGATAATAGATCGCCAAGAGATCGAGATTCAGAGAGTGCAAAACCACGGATCCACTCACCAAGGGCCTTCCACAGCAGCAGCATGAGCGACTTTTTGAGATGTTGGGTATGAGATACGCCAATAACTAGCCTTAATGCAAGTGGGAGATTGTTGGATATATGTATGCCCTAGAGGCCATTATATGTATAGTGGATGCTTGGACATGTATATATGTATATAGATGACTTTCTTGCTCGACATGATAGCATGCTATCTGGTTTAATTTATCCTGACATGTTCATTTGATCATGCATCTTATTCATTTAGTACATGTTGATAAAGCCCATTGGATATTTGCTTGACTACTGCGACTATGATGTAGATCGTACTAGTGGGACACCTATAGTTTATAAGCATATCCTTTAACTGTTCCTAGTCGTGGGTGTATCGAGACAGGGCATCGATATTCCAGAGTAGACTAGCGTATACCATTCTTGTCCCATATGATGGGCGATGGATGATGCCATATCCATCTGGTGTGGTGACACCTAAGATTGTATGTGGGTGCTCAGTGGAGACTGGGTACACTGAACAGACTCGCCGAGAACTCCTATGTGGTATTATATCTATCGTCGGATAGTAGTTATCAGGTGACACTGGTACAGGTTAGTGTGTAGACCCAAGATTGTCATAGAGTCTTGTGTGTCCTCCCACTGTACTTTGATCTCCACCATACCACGGCTCTATTGAGTCGTACAAACAGGTGGACTTTGGGTACAGCCCTGTGGCACGTGGAGGCAATAAGCGATAGGAGGGGTTTCGTCTCTCCCGGTATTGGGGGTTGATTTTGTGCTATGCTCGATTGGCTATAACAGGAAGTCTCTGGCCAGGGCTGCTGAGATTTACTGATAAGTGTTATTAGTAGTTTCTCGATTTGTTATGAGCCATACACCGACATGACTTATTGAGTTATTGGGGTCGACGATTCCATCCCTAGACTCGATATGCAGCATATCTGACGAAGAGAGCGGACTGTACGGTAAGTGTTGCCAGTTGGCTCGACGGGAGTTTTGACAGCTTCGCTGGTTTTCTTCTAATCGCTCAATACCCGGGTGGCCGTTACGTTTAGCTGACCGCTTGCGGCTTGTGGGTGTTTGATATGATCATCACCTACTGCTGGCGTATTGATGAGTCTTAGAGTCCCACAATGGAGTTTCCAAGCTCAGGCGAAACGATGTGGTGTGCATATGAGATATGAGCGGGGACCCGATTAAATGCGTGTATGTGATACCGTATATTAATCAGGTGTTTTTCTTTTGGTCGGGTCGTATGTAATATGACCGATTTGTTAAATCAAGTGTTGATTTAACAAAGACTTTTAGCTTAATTCTTTATTAAACCCTTTTCATTGTTGATGCATGCATGCATGTATGCACATGGTGATGTGCTTGGACACATACATACATACATTGTATCATGGTTGTTGATACACAAATGGTGGTAATGCAAGACTCACATGGTTCACTAATATATATATATATATATATATATATATATATATATTGTATTCGGATTAGATGGAAATGAAAATTAAATCATGGTTGATAATTATCCAAACTTGACAATTCTTTGACCTAATTCAAACCATGGTTTAAATTTCATTTGGATTTTAACTCAACACAATAATATCTAGATATTAGTTAACCATGGTTGAAGTGAGAAGGATTAATATTGATTATTCATTCTCACTTAATTCAATCATCATTATCTTTACCTCTTGAGCTCAAAGGTTAGCCACCATTATCTTCTTCTTCCTCCAAGCTCTCTTGAGTTTTCTTTTGAGTGAGGTTGATAAAAAGAAAGGGTTTTGATTATAGAATACATACCACCTCATCATTCTACAGCTCTCTAGCCCATTAGTTCATGGTGTTTTCTATACTTCTTTCACAAATCAAGTAAAGCAAGGAGCAATGGGCAAAGGGACTTCATGTGGATCATCGTGGACAAAGAAGACCTCCATCGATCCGTTCCAAACTCAAAAAGTGCCAAGGAGTCACCAAGGGATGTCTACAAAGGTTGTAATCTCTTCACTTAGTGATAGATTCTCATTTGTATGTGATACCTGTTCAATGTTACCCTAAAATTCTAGTAAAGATTCTAGTTTAGTTTACTTAGCACCTTTAAAAATTTAATTATAGCATGTGTGACGCTTCCAAACTCATGATTTGGTGCTAGGTAAACCCCACAGTATTCCTAGTTCACTTAGTTGTAAAGTAGTTTACACTTTATTTGGTCTAAAACACTAGTTAAGATTCTAGGGTTAGGATTTTTTTGTACGACAAATTTTTTTAAATGGCTTGGATGATGCCTCCCGAAACCTTGCTGTCGTGCCAAGTAATCCTATATTCCTTGCCTTGGGGTATGGTTTCCTTGCCTTGGGGTACCATACCGGGTCCACCATGAACCCGCAAACGGATCATCCTTCTCCTCGAATCGGGTTTCTAACACAAATCTCAGAACCGAGAAAACTCATGGTGGATTCATCAAAATATCATATCAAGAGAAACCGGGTTTTCAAAACAATGCATACTTTCTTTAAATATCACCACGGTTCTCAAATCCATAAATCACATGAAATCCGTATCTCAATGCGTAAATCCATGAAATATGATGTATACAACATAGAATGGTAATATGAGCATATCAAGGTAAAACCACTCTTTTAAATAAATCAAGTTTATAATAATATCATGCGGTTCCCATATTCTCCAAAATCAAATGCAACATCATATAAGAGTGTATATGTAGCTATAGCAAGGTATGTGTGCATGATGCATTTCATATGCGCAATAGAACGCGGATCAACGTCTCAATGTCAATAACGAATACAATACCACATATGTGTATATGCTGTGTGTGTCATGGCAATTACCAACGGTGTGTGTGTAGCATACAAACTGAGCGCCAATCTTTGGGTACTAAGCGCTCCTTAATAAGTACCGCCCACGTGAGGGGCACGTGGAGCGCTAAGCGCTGAGCGCCTGACACTGTTTTTCTTGTTCTGATCAGTTTAATGCTCTGAGAATTAAATTCTCATTTGTGAGAGACTTTGTCTCATAGATCTAAGAACTAAGTTCTTATTTTTTTTAATGAGATGTTGTGATCTCTTTTACTTTTATGAAAGACTTTGTCTTATAGATCTGTGATCTAAAAAAATAACTATGTTCTTCTGATATGAGAGTTAAACTCTTAAATATGGAGGAGATGCTATGATCTCTCTTCTTCGTATTTACCTTGAAAAGAAATTGCTCTCGTCTTTGATGTTTGATGTTTATGGGGGGGTTCCTCTGTACAAGACTTGAAGCCTTGGGTCCTTTATATAGTGGAGGCTGATTTGTTGAATCGGTTAAGGAAATCTCTCATTGAGAGATCTTTGATTGATTTGGGGATGTTTCGCACCATTGGATTTTTGATCCAAGGGCTTCTGTTTTACTGAAGACATTTTTCTTGTTTTTAACAAGATTGGGAAAATATTTTCCCATACAGAACTTATTCTGTATCTTGGTGATTTTTAATCACCATTGGATTTTTGATCCAACGTTGCTCTGATTTACAGAGCACAATCTTTCTTGTTTAGAAAGATTTGAGGAATATTTCCTCCGCAGATTTTGATTCTGAAATTTGATGATTTTATCATCTTCGTTGGATCTTTGATCCAATAGTGGAGAACTTTTAGTTCTGGCGCCAGCGCTCTCGTGCTTTGCACGTGAGGCGCTGGCTTAGAATCCTTTAACTCTTGGCGCTTGGCGCTTGGCGCTTGGCGCTCTCGTGCTTTGCAGATGCGGCGCTGCTTCAGAGTATTTGACCCTTGGCGCTTGGCGCTCTCATGCTTTGCACGTGAGGCGCTGCCTCAGAGTCTTTGACTCCTAGCGCTTGGCGCTCTCGTGCTTTGCATGTGAGGTGCTGCCTAAGTTCAAATTTTGAACAGAACTTTGCTCTCTTATTTGGGGGAAACAAATGCCCCCGAACCATTGCACTCATGTGGCTCACACGTGAGTGCAGCGGTGGCACCCTTTCCACCGTTGGATTGTCTTAGAAGTTGGATCAACTTCCAGTGCCTATAAGTAGGGCCTTTGGCCCTTGAGATGACTGATGTTCATCTTCTTGTTTTCTTGTTCCTGAGAATTTAATTCTCGCTTCAGAGCTAAGCTCTCTGCCTTAAGAAACTCTTCTAGAGTCTGAACATTGTCAAAATTTTTGGTAAAGATCAAATCTTTGAAGGAATCATTTCATGTTCTAGGGTTTTACCCATTAACAGAGCCTTGCTCTTCTCAGATCGTAGATCTTAAAGTGGATTTTTAGGGTTATTTAAACCATTAATTAGAACATCGTTCATCATTATAAAGAACTAATAGAGTTCTTTTTGTAGATCTCAAAGATCTTGGAGTTTTTACTCTGTAGAAAGCTTTTCTTTTTTTAGGGTTCTGATGAGTTACTCCATCGTTTTCACAGAGCATGACTCTTAGAAATATTGGGGAATTTTTATTCCCTTCATAATTAATTTTGACAGATGTCATTTCCGTCTACAGAGCACTGCTCTCGAGGGAGTTCAACTCCTTGGCCCAATGAGCCTCTCATTAAATGAGAATCCTTTTAGGATTTCCTCCTTAATGAGTGACTGTCTCATCAATGATGAGCCGTCACAATGATTTTGTGGGTCCCCTTTGGTCCCTTTCCACTGCATTGCAGTGTGGCACAAATTTTAAGTTCCAAGTGTTAGAATTTGGACTGTAGTATTGACAGCTAACCCATGTTCCTTTTCATGCAGGTACTATGTCTTTCGACACTTCTTTCCCCTTTGTTCATCTGGAGAGCGCCTTCTCCGATGCGCCAGTAGACCGGGATGTTTTTGCACTGATCAAAGATCACGACCCGGATCAGAAGTCCCTTCATTTATGGGGGTTGTGGTACAACCAAATCATTCGGGGTCAACGCAGCTTCTCTTGTGCGACGCCTTCAGAGCCGATCTCTGCTATTCACTACGCCGACTCACCCTAAGTGAACTATGTCATATAGGAGGTGAGGATCACCTTCAGCCCTCTATGGACTCGATACCCATGCGGCCGCCGATGGCTTAAGATATTCTGGGGCGGCGCATATATCAGGGCGAGTCGTGCCCTTGGGGACAGGTGTATATGATTGGCCTGACTCCTCGCCATTCGGCCGGATACCTGCAGTGGGCCGGGTACATCTTATCGGCCAAGAAGTCATTGCTGCTGAAGCTCGGGCTGTACCCTTCCATATACGTGTCTCTTTTCCAGTATCCGGCGCCTCCCGCGTGGTGGATTAAGGCTTTCTTGGAACAATGGAACATCCCTACTCACAGCTTTCTCCTATCGGATCGGGTGGTTTCGATTCTTTGGAGGAATTTATAGAAATATCGGGCCTACCCTTTAGAGCGGAACATTAAGAGGAAATACTTCCCCTTGACGAGTACATCTTCGCCACCCAATCAGTAGTTATGGGTTTGACTCCAGAGAATGCCATTCAACATCGATTCCCAAGCCTAATCAAGGTGTTGAATATTTACGAAAGTCTGTTCCAGGTGTCCGGAGGGCGCGGCGTCAGCTTCACAGATTTTATTGCCCGCTTTCTCCGCCCAGAAGTCCTGTCAAAGGAAGCCACAAAATTCGCCATACTCGACGATCCCTTTGGCTTTGGTTTGGACAACCAGCCGGCAGCAGAAGCGAATCAGAGGAATTTCTTTCTCCCGGACACCCCGGTCGTCGCTTTCGCAAAGCTCGCAGCTTCCGACGTCGATGAAGAGATGTTCTTTTTGGGGTTTCTCGGGCTATGGCTAAGCTGGTTTGTGCTCCCAATGCACCCTCGCTATATGAGGCCGTTTGTTTTCTACCCGGCTCACCGAATGGTTGAAGGGACGTGTCTTGCCGTCGGGATCGCTGGGCTGGCTCATTTGTATCAAGGCCTGAGCTTAGCGGCAGACACGACTCAGCCCGGGGTACAGCCCGTACATCTCCCGTTGCATTATTTTACTTCGTGGATCGAGGTGCACGTGCTTGGCGCTTTTGGAGACCACAAACAGCCCCGCTTCTACGACAGTTATAATTTCCCCTGGTGATACTTCTAATTGACGCCTCTGCTTCAGACCCATCGCAGCGAGAGGCTCGGTGACTGGTCCTCCGCCCACGCATGGTCGGGGACAGCATGACTTTCGTCGATAGGATCCTGACTAATGGTAAGGCGTCCACTAAGGTGGTGCAACCACTGCGTGACACCTTTAAAGACGGGGCTCCCACGTTGAAGGTTCGGGAGATCTTGCATTTGTACTCGATCAGGCCGGGCTTCTTAGTGTTCAGGAAAACCGACTCGGCGCTTTCATGAGGTACAACCCGCACCGTTTTGCCCAACAGTCGGGTTACAACCAGGGTGTTCCCCTCGAGGCCTTCCTGGCAGAACCGGTTGCTACTGAAGAGGGTATCCAGAGTGCGAGCGTGCATCCCCGAACGCATACGTGGCGTGGTACTGGGTCTAACTTCCTTATCAATGAGCCAATCTGTGTTTCGAAAGCCTCGGACGCATACGTGGCGTGGTACCAGCATGCGACAGGTGCTGTCATTAGGGAAGAAAAACGGTTGCTGCTCGATCGCAATGGTGCAGCCCCTGCTGGTAATCCAGCTGTTCCCATAAAGCGACGGACCATTCTTCGTCCTTCCCTAAGAGATGCTACTGTGGTTGCGGCCCAGCGCGCTTTGCCTGAGAAGCCTCTACCCCGTGTTCCTATAGAAAAGGCAGCTGCAGCGTCCCCGGATTCTGGAGTGGGTACAGAAATCGGGACTCGTCGACAAAAAATGCCCGCCAAGCGCAAGCTCATGTCATCGGCCGCCGGCGTTCGCTCACAGAAAAAGAAGAAGTCGCTCTTTTCTGCTGACGTTATATTCGGCCAGGAGCCCTATGCTCCCTACAACGAATGCTTGTGTAAGTATGGCACCAACGACGGTCTTTTCGACACACCTGTGACCGACACCGATCTACAGGCTTCCCTCGTGGCTTCTAAACGACAGGCTCGCGAAGAGGCGACGCTAATATCGGTTGCAGCGACGGGTATGATCTAGACATATCGTTTTGGGTTTATTCTTTCTCTTTTGTTATGCTTTTATTAATACATCCCTCTTTGCCAGGTATTTCTGCTGAAGAGGCTCTTGCGAATTCTCTCCGGACTTTTGAGGAGGAAAAGAGGCTTCGCACTTCTCTAGGCCTTACTGCAGGGATTACTTCAGCTCGAGTTATTCCAGGTGTGGCGCCGCTCCCAACTGGTGATGCACCAGCATTGTCAGAACTAGCTATCATGGCCACGGCTATCTCCAAGCCACCATGGGTGGCCTTGCTAAAGCAGCCGATGATGGATGTCGTAACGGCGCCGGAGGCAGAGCTCGGGTCAGACGATGGAGACGGCGTCCCCTTGTCAGAAGTCTTGAGGAGGTCAGTCCTCACGGCCCAAACTGAAAGGAAACGCAGGAACCGCGCATAGAAGGAACGTGATGTCGCTTTGGCTATAGGTGCAGGCTCAAGCACCACTCCATCTTTCGCTATTCCTTCAGAGGGTGCTTCAGCTGCCCTGTCTACCGCCCAAAAACAGGTTGCACGCGTGGCTCGGTAGGCAACCGAGAATCTTTCGAAAGGTAACGTAATGCCCGGTCTTTTTTATTAGAGCTCGATCCGCTAATTCTTATACAACATATCCTACAGGACCAAGTCCGGGCGATGAGATGGAAGGCAAGACGATGGTGACCACAGAACCTGAAATGGCTACTCTCTCGGGAGTCTGGGACTGCCCAAACCGCCGCTCTTTCCCCTTGTGGCTCCCTGGTATCGGCGGGCATCGCAAGTGTCACGACGACTCTTGTCGAATCAGGGGTTGAAGCCATGCGTGCAGAAACTACTCCTCTGAGGGAGAGCGAAGAAGCCGCTACGCCTGGTGATGCTTCCGTCACGGCTCTGGTTGGTGACCCGTCAGGTAAGTCTTGAATCACCATTCTTTTTATTTCACAATCCCGTTCAGCTTCTTCTGATGATGTTTTGTTCGCAGGTGCAGCAAATGCTGAAATTGTGCCATCCGAAGCACCTCCGGTCGCCGCCATGATGGTTTTTGTTCCCTTGCCTTCTCATATGTCCTCTGAAATGCTGGAAGGTATAGGTTTGCGATTTATCGGTTTTGTTGTTGGTATCATCCTCCTTGTACTGACAGTATATTGTCACAACTTTGCAGCAGTACTTTTTGACCATTTGTATCAGGTGCTGAACCCACATTTCTCCTTCCAGTCGGAAGTCATTCCGCCTGCTGGTATTGGTTAGTATATCCTTTAACTATTGTTTCCCTCCCTTTTTTATAAATAGCCGTATTGTCGCTGAGTCTTCCTTGTATTGATCGCAGCGTCACGGATTGGAGGAGGGGACGAGAGAACAGCCACTCCTCCGGTACTTCCAATTTTTCCATCCGCCACAGCCGGTATAGTAGACTCTATTGCTCGTGTATTTCTTTACCTGCCGAGTCGATATTTGACGATAATTTGTTTTGCAGCAATCGCACCGGCTCCAGCTCCCTTCGAGTCTTGCATCCCAATGCTGGCAGGGCCCTTTGCTAAACGCCCATTTTCCATGGGTGCTGCGACTAGCGTGCGAATGTTGAGCGAGTTCGTCGAGGATCTTGATGCCAATGCCCTCGCATTTGCTGCTGAGATTAATCCAATGCTGGCGACACTCGTGAACTTTCATGATGAAGGCTTCGTCAAGTCTTGGGTTAATTATTGCAGAAAGATCGAGGCTTGCCTGCATGAGATTGAGCTCAAGCGTCCCGCTCCGGAAGTATCGGCTTTGAACTCCCAGCGAGCTGTATGGGTTGAGCAGAGTGTTCCTTTCCTTCGCCATTTTGAACAAGAGGCGACCCTGAGGTGAAAGGAACAAGAAGTAGCTTCAACCGAATCTTTCCGGTTGCGCGCCCAGGTTGAAGCGAATGCTGCGCGGTTGAAAGCAATCTTTGACAATCTCCAGCGATGCATCTCGGATGGGTTGACGCTGAGACGAGCGGTTGACTCTACGGAGCGGTTTGTGCAGGACTGCGAAGCTTCCATACTGGGAACAAATGAAAAGCTTTCGTCTTCTTTCAACAACGGGCCCGAGTCGAAGCAGAGTTGGCTGCGGCGGCCGATTGCGAGAAAGGATTGAAAGGAGCGTGTGAGCAGCTGGCTGATTTGTTGAAAATGCCTCCTTCTCAGTAGCTGCCGTTGTATCGACTGAAAATTTGTAATCTATGAATAACATGCTTTCGTTCATCATCACTTTTTTTATTCTTTTATATGATGTATCTTGTACTCAATTGAATTAATGAATAAAAGACACATTTTTTTTGTACTATCTCTTTCGTTTCTTTGCTGTGTCATTGGCAAGTTACTTTAGCAAATGTGGCCTGTAGATAGTAGATAGTGTTAGTGTATATGCCTTAGGGGCCATTATTGTATCATACTAGTTTGTATATTACTTAATGGAAGCTTGGGATATTCACATGTATATAATAGTCTTCCTAAACATGGTAGTATGCTACGTAGTTTTTCTATCTTAATATGTGAGTATACGTATTGATAGAGCTCTTAGGATCTTGCTTGACTACCAGCGTTGTGATGGCAGTCACACTAGTGGGGGCTGGGTAGTCTACAAGCACATCCTTATTCAGGTCCCTAGTCATAGGATTATCGAGACAGGGCATCGATACTCCGGAGTAGACTAGTGTGTACGCTTCTCATCCCAGTTGGGGAGATGGTCAGTCCCACAGCCATCAGTACGTCGTACTGGAGATAGTATGCAGGTGCTCGTTAGGTTACGGGTATACCGGACAGGACTCACAGGGAACTGTTGGTTGGTTTTATACCAGTCGTCAGTTAACAGTTCCCAGGTGACATGAGTACAGCATAGTCCGTAGACTTGACACTGCTACTTCGCCTCGAGTGTGTCCCACTGTTCTTAGATTGCTACCCTACCACGGCTCAAAGGAGTCGTGCAAACAGGTAGCAGATGGGTGCAGTCCCGAGCACTTGGAGGCAGTGGCGGTTAGACAGGATTCGTCTCTCCCGGTATTGGGGGTTGATATCACGCTGTGTCAGAGAGCCATTACGCAGAGTCCCTGGTCAGGGCAAGCGAGATTTGCTGGTAGGTTCCAGTAGTTTCTCAGGGTGTAATGGGCTTCACTCCGACACGACTTATACCGCTATTAGGGGATTGACGCTTGCCGCAACCCTAGGCCCGATATGCGATAGTCTTAGACGAACAGACCGGACTGTACGGAGATTGTCACATCAGACTCGGTAGGAGTTCGGATGGGTTTCCTCATCGGCCTTCTTATCGACATCTGCCTGGGGACCGTTACGTACAGCTAGTGCCGCTTGCGGTCTTTGGTTAAACCCACTGCCAGCGTAGTAGTCGAGTCTCTAGAGTCCCACACAGAGAGTTTCCCTACTCCAGGAGAAACGATATAGAGGTCGTATGGTTTTACCACAAGGGTTCGGACGCATACGTGTGTTTACGCACGTACGACATCCGGACAGTTTTTACTAGCCGGCTTTGGTTTAAGCCAGTTTCTAGTATCCGGTTATTGGATTTATACAGTCTAAAGTTTTTCTGTGTTTTCACGGATTGGAGGGGCGTTCTCGTAATTACGCAAGATGCTTCTAGAAGGTTGGTGACTTGGGGGTTAAGGTGGCATATGCATTAAATGTGATTAGTGAGTCATTTGTGTGATTCATCCATGTCATTAATGCATCATAAATACTTAATGACTCATGGAGATGAATCACCCATTTATATTTATGAAGCATGGTTGTTAAATCATTTATTTTCTTTTATGGATAAATAATAATGCTTCATATATATTATGATAGATCATTATCTCATCTCATTCTCTTGCTCACTTTCTCTCTCCTCAAGCTCTCTCTCTTCAAACCCTAATCCTCCCCTCTCAAGTGTTGAGACCAAGGATTAGAATAGACTACTTAATCCTTAACCATTCTCTTTATCACCTAAGTTACTTAGATTAGCGATTTAAGAAACCTAGTTACCTCAAGTTAGAGGTGAAGCTTGTAGTAAAGCTCTCGGGTAGATCATCGACTACATAGAGAAGGCCGGAGAGGACGTGGAGAACGACAAGACGAAGGATACGGTTGTTTAGGTATAATCACATATCATAGTAGTTAACTCTTCTATGGTTTCTTGTTAGTTATAGTTTACCAAAGATTCTCGGTTAGTTGATGTTTACGCCTAAAACAAGATCGTTTTTCATTATTCCGCCTCCCCGCAAGTCGTGGGGTGTTGTACATCGACTTACAGTGGTATCAGAGCCTCGCTAAACAATAATTAACTCATTAGCAAAGTCGTAAGAATTTCGAACGCAAAACGAACCGTAAAAGACATCGATTTCACTAAGTTTCTGTCGATTTTAAAACAGGCTCTAAAAATTTTTCAGGGACCTGCAGAATAACCTACAGAGAAATATAAGAACACTGAAAAAAATTGGGTTCCTTAATCGGCCATACAGCCGCGGAACCGCGGCCGATCCCACCGATCCGCCGCGGATCCGCGGCCGAGTTGGAACCGATTCAGCCCAAGTTTCTCCAGTGGCTCTACTGTGATGTTTTTGTCTTTTCTGGATTGTATATTTTCTGCTCAAGTCTTAGGTGCACAGAGAAGTTTTGAGAGTAGAATCTGATATGTTTGCTCGATCGAAATTATACGATGTTTGCTAATTTGATTATATCTGTGTTTCTATAATGTGTTCGTAAACCTCCCCTAACTGCTAGTATGTCGGTTGGCAGGGGGTTGCACATTTCTGGGTTTTTACTGTTTGTGCTTGTGAACTGTATTGGACTGTTGTGATGATTAGCCGAGGTTTGAGATGGGTTGTTATATTCATTCATTCAAATGTAATTGTAATATGTTGTAATATTATTTTACGGGGCACATCCAGGTTGCGGTTGTAGCCACCGTTGTATTATTTCATTTTACTGTTTTTGCTCCTAGGATAGACCCAAGGTGGGGTGCACAAACTACCGGGTACTTTGAAGTGTTTATTGGCCTACTCACTTTATTGAGGGAGACCGCTTCACTTCGGGTATTTGGCGGGTAGTTTGCCGTACCCGTAGGGGTCTAGGGTGGGGTAATGGCTATTCATCACAACTGTGTAATCCGTCTTTTATTGCAGGCTCTAAATAAACGCGGATTGCTTGCAAATCCAATAAAGTTCATATGAGATCTGGAATGCCTATTATTGCGTCTGACGAATGCACAATATCTATATATGATAGCTATTTAGACGTCACTTATGTCTTACACCCGCGCTAGCCCAGCCCTCGCTCTGCCGTTAGTTAAGTAACCTAACGGGTGATGACGGGACCCAGTGGCGATTGCGGATGGCATAAGAGGACGTTGTATTTTCGTTGTTTTATGCAATGATAGGTTAATGATGGGACGCATTATTTATAATGCAAAGAAAATAAACCAAAAGATGAATCGTTGGAACAATTTAAAAGAAACCACTCGGTTATTTTAAAACAGATGATATTTTTAATTGTGGAGCTTTAACCACTCCTTTTAAAAGCTATCAGGTTCTTTTGGTCATATCAAGTTCACTACGTTTACGGTTTCGCCAAAACCATTCGTAGCCCTCCGTCATTTCATTTGGGTATTCAGTAGTATTCAAGCTATGTATTTTGACCTAACGCCAAGGCATAGTGTTTGGTAGCTGCTGGGTATTCATTTGTCGCATAGATAGATGAGTTAGTTTGGGACAGTCGTATTATCATTTTGGCCGAACGTCAAGGATATGTACGGATGGGTTCAAATTAACAAGATAATGATGGGTAGAACTTGACATTTGACTTATGACATTTTGACCTAACGCCAAGGTCATAAGAGCATGGGGCAAAAATATATATATCGGGAATTTCTAAAGAAACTGAAATTTGCAAAGAGATGCATACCATTTCGAGTTTGATGAATGTTGGTAGGATTCCTTCAACATTATCATACGATGATATTTGGATCCCGATCCTACTGTGAGTATATGCTACTCATCAGGATATTCGTCACTTAACGATCAATGCTATAAACCAAGTAGGTGTCAAGAAAGGTGTCAGCGGGGTTATGCCCCTAAGGAAAAGAGGTTATTTAATTAAGGAACTTCGCGAAAGCGTTGGAAAACCTCCCTCGAAGTACCGACACCAGCCTGGCTGAACGGTTAAGCAAGTATTGTATGGTGAGAATAGTCCTGGCTAATTCTTCTTTTATGGTTTGAGGAAGGATTCGAGAAACAGTAGGAGCCATCCTGTTTAGATAAATTAAAAACCACTCTAAACTTGCAAGAGCATCATGCTAAAGAGTATTCTTCTCTCTCTCCTAATTGCAGCGACCCTGAAAATGACTGGACTTAAGTTACTTTTAGAGAAAAATATACTGACAGGGCCAAACTATAATGATTGGCTGCGGAATGTCAAAATGACTTTGACCTATGACAAATTGGGGTACGTCCTCACCGCTAAGGCACCTGCAGTCCCAGGTCCCAAATTCAGTAATGCGGATAAGGAAATCCGCAAAACTTGGGAGTATGATTGCGTGAAGGCCAAATGCATCGTGCTTGCCTCGATGAACAATGAACATCAGAGGAGGCACGAGGATATGGAACTAGATGCCATATTTCTCCATACAAAGGAACTTTATGGAGAGCAATCTCGTATAGCAAGATACGAGACCTCTAAGAACTTGTTTCGAGCGAGGTTGGCCGTAGGATGATCGGTAGGAGAACATGTCCTAAAGATGATCGGCTATATAGAAGAGCTCGCAGGCCTTGGGACGACTTTGGATAATGAGCTCTATACAGACTTTATTATCCAGTCCCTTCCTTCCACCTACGCCCAGTTTATTCTGAACATCAACATTCAAAGAAAAGAAGTTGAACTTCCGGAACTCCTTAACATGTTGAGGAGTGCAGAGGGCACCTTGCAAAAAGCAAGGGAAACACCCGCTATGTTTGTTAGCGGTGCTTCTTCTTCCGGTTCCAAGGCTAGGGCCAAAGGAAGGAAAAAGAAGGCTGCCACCAAACCTATAGGAGGTGTAAGTAAGGTGGGAGGGAAGGGAAAGAAAAAGTTGGCAGTACCAGTAGTGGCCCAGGATGAGTGTTTCCATTGTCATAGGAAAGGGCACTGGAAAAAGGATTGCAAGGCGTGGAACGCCAAGAACCAGGAACCGAAGCAAGCTGTGGCTTCGACTTCAGGTGTGTTTGTAATTGAGAATTGTCTGTCAATCAACTCTACTTCCTGGGTATTGGATACCGGATCAGGATCTCATATTTTCAATTCATTGCAGGCACTGAGAAACTGTAGAGTGCGGAAGGATGGTGATATGACCCTGATAGTTGCTAACGGAGCTAGCGTGGGAGCTATGTCCGTAGGGGATTATCACCTGGGATTGACGAGTGGACACATTTTGGTTTTACATAACTGTTTTGTGTACCCAGCTTAACGTGTAATATCATATCTGTTTCCTTGTTTTCAAATAAAGGTTATGATTTCACGTTTGTAAGTGATGTTGTTAATATCCACCTTAATCATAGTTTGATTGGGTCCGGTATACTGGATAACGGAATATATGTCTTAAACCAACTCCAAATTTTCAATGTCCAGAACACACTAAAAAGAAAGTCTCCAGATTTAAATAAAGCTTTCTTATGACATTGTAGACTGGGTCACATCAATGAGAGAAGGTTGACTAAGTTACATAGAGAAGGATATTTGGACTCGTTCGAATATCAAACTTATGCCACTTGTCAATCTTGTCTCAAAGGAAAGATGACAAAGACTCCATTTACTGGACATGGAGTAAGAGCGAGCGAGCTCTTAGGACTCATACACAGCGATGTATGTGGTCCAATGTCTACACATGCAAGAGCTGGTTTTTCCTATTTCATTACTTTTACGGATGATTACTCAAGGTACGGGTTCATTTATCTGATGAAACATAAATCCGAGGCTTTTGAGAAATTCCAAGAGTATAAGAATGAAGTAGAAAACCAAACCGGCAAAAGTATCAAGACACTAAGATCTGATCGAGGTGGTGAATACTTAAGTGCCGAGTTCATAGGTTACCTCAAAGAGAAAGGAACTCTCTCTCAGCTTACTCCTCCATACACTGCATAACATAACGGTGTATCGGAGAGACGGAATCGAACCCTATTGAATATGGTACGTTCCACGATGAGTAATGCTGAGTTACCGCGATCTTTTTGGGGTTATGCGCTAGAATCAGCGTCATATCTTTTGAACATGGTTCCTACCAAGACTGTGCCTACCACCCCATATCAGATGTGGAGTTGGAAGAAACCCTATCTTCAGTATCTGAAAATATGGGGATGTCCAGCTTTTGTTAAAAAGCAGCATATGGACAAGCTCGAGGCACGATCAGTAAAGTGTAAGTTTGTGGGATATCCAAAGAACTCCAAGGGGTATCTATTCTATTACGCAGAGGAACAAAAGGTTTTTGTTTCTCGTAATGCCCATTTTCTAGAATATCAGTTTTTAGAAAAGGAAATAAATGGGAGTGAAATAAAACTGGAAGAAATTCCAGAACCGCAAACTGTTAGTTATATGTATGCCCTAGAGGCCATTACTGTACATTGGATGTATATAGTAGTGGATGCTGGGACATATATAGGGAGGACTTTCTTGCTCGACATGATAGTATGCTATCTGGTTACTATTTACCTTAACGTGTATACTGATTGTCTCTCTGTTACATGTTGGTAAAGCCCTTAGGATGTGTACTTGACTACCTGGACTATGATGCGGATCATACTAGTGGGGACATGGTAGTCCATAAGTACATCCTTCAAGGTCTCTAGTCGTGGGTATATCGAGACAGGGCATCGATATACCAGAGTAGACTAGCGTATACCTTCTCGACCCATACAGATGGGCGATGGATGATCCCATATCCATTGGTGTTTGACATCGGAGATGATATACGGGTGCTCAGTGGAGACGGGGTACACTGGACGGACTCGCCGAGAACTCCCAGATGGTATTATACCTCACGTCAGATGGCAGTTCTCTGGTGACACTGGTACAGAGTAGTCTGTTGACCCGAGATCGTCATAGAGTCTTGTGTGGTTCCCACTGTGCTTTGATTTCCACCTTACCACGTCCAAGAGGGCGTGAAAACGGTGGTTTTTGGGTACAGTCCCGAATCATATGGAGGCAATGAGCGATAGGAGGGGATTCGTTTCTCCCGGTATAGGGAGTTGATGTTGCGCTGTGTTCGATTGGCTATAACCGGAAATCCTTGGCCAGGATTTGCTGAGATTTACTGGTAAGTGTTACCAGTAGTTTCTCGAACTGTTATAGAGCTCATATCGACACGACTTATCGAGCAATTGGGGTCTGACGTTTACTACCCCTAGGCAAGGTATGCGACATATCAGACGATGAGACCGGACTGTACGGTAAGTGTTACTGGTTGGATTCACAGGAGTGTGAGCGGGCTTGCTCGTCGATCTTCTGATCGCTCAATACCTGGGTAGCCGTTACGTTTAGCAGACCGCTTGCGGTTTGTGAGTATTTGATATGATCATCACCTGCTGCCGGCGTATTGACGAGTCTTTAGAGTCCTACACAGAGGTTTTCCTGGCTCAAGCGAAACGAAATAGGAGCGCATATGAGATATGTGCGGGACCGAGAATAATGCGTGTATGTGATACCGTATTCTATTCTCGCGATGAATGTATCGATATGGTTGTATGCGATATAACCTAGTTATCGAATCAAGGATTGATTCGATAAGCCGATATATTGGATATTAGTCGATCACATGCGATATGACCGGATCGTTAAATCAAGTGTTGATTTAATGATTTAATACATAATTATATATTTGATATATTACTTTGCATTAACTAGTATTGGTTCACTTTAAATGGTTTTTCTCACTTGAATGTGCACATTGTATATGTGATATATTTTTGTGCACAAGTTTGTATCATGTTTGATGATGCATTCTACCTTGGGTTTGTGTAAAGATTAAACCATGGTTATAAGAATGGTTAGGGTTTTGTTTTCTTATTCATTTATTTATTCATTTATTCTTTTTTGGAAAATAATAAGCATAAAGAGAAAATTGTGGCTTTCTTTGTTTGTTCATGAAGCTTCATGATGTTTTGACTAAGTGACCATTTTGTCTCTTGCGTAACCCTAACCATTCCACTTAACCCTAGTACACTCTCTACACTTAACCATGGTTGTTGTTATGATAAGAATAATCTATTTTCCATTTTCTCATTATTCTAATCATAATATTCATCTTTTTCTTCTTCTTCTTCACTAGAAGAAAAGCTTGCTTCATCAATGGTGATTTGAGCAAAAGTGTGAGAAATCCAATTCTAAAGTGAACCCACCTCCTATTTCTTCATCCTTTACCTCTTGCCAAGTAGTATAGGGTGTTTTCTTCACAAGTTTCATGACTTGGTGAAGTGGGAGCTTGATCTTGTGATGCCTCGACGTAGATCATCTTCGACATCGAAGCCGACGACCAAGCCCGCCCATTTCTCCGATGAAGCCGATGCTAGAGTCCGGGATCCGATTTGTACAGCGGAGGGACATCATTGCGGAGCTATGGAGGTGGAGAACCGGATCTACAAAGGTTGTATTTCCGAACACTTAGTTAAGTTGTTAACTTGTTGCTTGTTTCGCCTAAATATCTAGTTAACGATCTGTATTAGGGTTTCTCGGCACTTGTAAAATTTGAAATTGGCATGGTTGATGCCTTGTGAGACCTCATTAGTGTGCCTAGGAACCCTACAGTGGTATCAGAGCCTAGCTAGAGCCTTAGGCGATGCCTAGACGACGTTTGAAACCCGATCGAACCGAAACCCTAATTCAAAACATGCTCTCTGGACTTTTTTCAAAAACTGGGATTTTTCCAGATTAAAAATGCTTAAAAAATTCAGCAGGGAATTCTAAGAATTACGATGCAAAAATTATCTCATGATCCCTCTAATGCGCGGCGGAACCGCGGCAGAAGCCTGGCTTCTACGGCGGTTCCGCGGCCACTTGATCGGATTTGCCTCCAAACTTTGCACAGTAATTCATGTTTTCAGCAGCTGAGTTTTCTGGGAATTTTTAATATTTATTCAAGAGTTGAATATTCTGGGTTGTATTGGGTGTTCGTAGATTCGATCGGATTATCAGATTTTGTCTTTGTGGCTTTCCGGATATTTTTGAATATGTTAAAAAGTTCGATCGGATATAAATACCCACCTTTTCCCCTGTCGGGAAATCTCCAAGTGTTGGATCTTTCCGTAGTTTAACGACGTTCTAAGTAGTGCAAGTAACGCGATGGTCCCTCTAGAAGACAACAAACCTTAACTCGATTATGTGACCGTCTTGAACTGCCCTTTGAACCTTAGGGTTTGGGGCAGTACGGCGTGCCATATGTGAGGCGTTGGCTTGACCCTTCTACGGTTGGACCGTTGGTACTGAGGCATGAATTGAATGTTTTTAAACTTGTTTCATGTGTTGAGCTGTTTCGGGAAAACTTGGGTGTTCGATTGTTCGATCGGAAAGTTTAACATTTTCTATTTACCCGGAATGTGATACAACATTTGGAATTCACAAGTAGTTATGAGATAACTGAATGAATGTTATAAACATAGCAGTTTAGTCTCACTTGATCCGTTGCCACGGAATTTTGATGCGATCAAAAGTCCGTCGCAATCACGTAGCGTACGTGGATACTCGCCGGTAAACTTAATAGATAGCCATGCCCCATAGCCCCGACCAAGTGACTGTTGGAGAACCCCGTCGCCGAAAGCATCCGTTCGGGTGCTCGCGGCAGTGGTGTTCCGCCTTAGTGCACTTCGTCGATGGTATCGGGGGTGCGGCCGTCTACTAAAGTTTGCGACGAGCATTCGATCAGTTTTTCGGGAATCTTGTTGAATTGCCCGACATAATATTGAAAAGTGTTTTCGATAATGAGACTAAAATGCGGGGTTTATAATTGTTAGGCATGTGATGTCTAAGGAATTCATTTGATTAGGCATGCGATGTCTAAAGTGGTTGCGAATTCCAACTGTTGTAGCTTTACACTTTCTTTTCTGTGACCGTAAGTGTAATATGTGGTATCGCCGGTTTCGTTGCTATATGTCAACAACAATTGGGATGCGCATATTTACTTACGTTGATGACATGTGATGTTATGTGTTGCTGGATATGTTATATTGGATTGTCGTGTTTGAATAGCCGGGGGTTTTTATGTGAGATGAGTGTTTTTTCATTTTGATTCATGTAAAAACTTGTATGTAATATTCTTTTATTGGGGCACTTCCAGGTAGCGGAAGCTGTCACCCTTTGTATATTATTTACTTTTCCGCATTAGGATAGACCCAAGGAGGGGAGCACAAGTAACCGGGTTCTAGGGTCCAGTGGGAGACCATCTCGAGGAGTCGAGTCCGGGTCTTCTAACCCTAGAATTGGTAGGGTTACTTGCCGCTCTCGTAAGGGTCTAGGGGTGTGGGATTGGCTATTCATCACGACCGTGGAATCCATGTTTTATACTGGCTCGTATTGAAAACACGAACGTCCTAGTATATCCAATGTTTCATATGTTTCTTCTGCTGCGATATCTGTGATGTGATCATGTGATGTTCTGTGATAGATACTTTATATAGTATATATGATATATTATATAGACGTTACTTATGTTTTTCACCCGCTCTAGCCCTGCCCTGCTCTGTCGTTAGTTACCTAACCTAACGGTGCACGAGGGGACATCGAGGCGAATGCGGATGGCATAAGTGTACGTCGTATTTATCTGTGATGTTTAGGTATTTAAATGATGGGACTTCATTAATGTGATTAATGAAAGAAATGAAACCTAAGATGTTGTAGAATCAAATTTTAAACAAAACAGGTAGCTACAGTTCTTGCTTTGCATAGCGGTATATATATGATATACCCTGCACCTTATTCGATGAGGAAAGGACCGAGATCCCTTCACCGGGAGTGACTCCTTTAGCAATAACTGGCAGATGCGACACACTCGGTTTGAATTTTGATTGCTTCTATAGTTTCTGCTTTGCACAGTGATATATATGATATATCCCGCACCTCATTCGATGAGGAAAGGGCTGACGATCCCTTCACCGGGAGTGACCCCTTTAGCAAAACTAGAAAATCCTCAAAATCACTCCATTTCAAAACTTCATTTGATTCTACAACGATATCAAGTTCTTTACGCTCATGGTTTTTCTGAAAAATCTGCGTAGCCCTCCGTCATTTCAGATAGATATTATTTAGTATTCGTACTATGTTTGTTGACTTAGTCAAGGCATAGTGTACGGTAGCTAAATAATGTTTATCTGTTACAACATGAGATGTGATTGGATTAGGGCATTCGCACGGCCTTGTTGACTCAGTCAAGGGTCGTACGGGTGGGTTTAATTCAATCGAGAAATGCACGGGTTGAACTTGACTAGCGATTTATGGTTTGTTGACGTAGTCAAGGTCATAGATCGCTAGGGGCAAAAGCATTATTGGGAATTTCAAGTGTTGAAATTTGCAATGAGATTGCATACCTTCTATGAGATAGTTGGATCCCGATACCCACTGCGAGTAAAAGTTACTCCTGGGAGAGTTTTCACATTACAATTAGCCGATCAAGTAGGTGTCTAGAAAAGTGTCAACGGGGTTACGCCTCTGGGAAAACGAGGTTTACATTAATTAGGTTCGTGCGAAAGCACGGGGGACCTCCCTCAAAGTACCGACACTGGCCTGGCTGAAAGATTGGCGAACTTGTAGTGTGTAATTAATCCCGGCTAGTCTTTCCTTTTAAGGTTTGAAGGAAGATTTGATAAAAACAGTGGGAGCCATCCTGATTAGATAAAATATATAACCAATCTGATCTTGCAAGAGCGCACGCAGAGTGTTTTCTTCTCTCTCTCTCCAGGTAGCGACCATATCACGCCTTAATCAAGATAATAATACGGAATATTGACTGAGCCCGCTTGTTATACTGAGCTGGGGAACGTTGGTCCCGCTCCAACTTATAATTGTTATAAGACAGAGTAGGAAATTGGGGATTGCCAGAATTCCTATGCCGCCCAAACGAAGAGAGTGCATGCTGATGCATCATCTTCGGGTGTGTTCATTACAAAGAACCGTTTCTCAGTATCCTCCGCATCCTGGGTATGTGATACCGGATCAGGATCCCAGATATGTAATCTGTTACATAGGGCTACAGATAGGTAGAGAACTGAGAACGGGTGATAAGTTTCATAAGACAGAAAACGGGGCAAGTGTTGCAGCCAAGTCTGTTGGTCACTGTCACCCTGTATAACCAATACATTGATTCTGAACAAATACTATTAGATACCGAACCTGATATACAAAATCATATCAGTCTCTTTATTAGTAAAGAAAGGATATAATTTTGTATTGTTGGATAATGTTTTGAACATTTCCTATATCAAAAGTTGATCGGTTCAGGCACGTTATCTAAAAGCATTGATGTTCTAAATCAAACTACAGTTCCTAGTATACAGAAAACACACAAGAGGAAGAGTTCAGAAATGAACGATTCCTTCTTAAGGCATTGTAGACTAGGTCATATCAATGCAACCCGACTGGCTGAAGTTACATCTTAGATGCATATTTAAATCAGCTTGAATTTACATCTTGTGAAACTTGCCAGTCATGTCACAGATATAAGATGACCATAGCCCTGTTTATTGGAAACAGAGAAAGAGTTAGTGAACTCTTGGGATTGATCCATGTTGATGTATGTAAAGTCCCCTGTCTACATATGCCAAGACCGGTTCTTTGTACTTCATTAAATTCTCTGATGATCTCTTTTGATTAAGACGTATGTTCCTGTTGAAACACAAGTCCGAACCTTTTGAGATATTCACAGAATATAAGTTAGAAGTAGAGAACCAAAATACGGGTATAAGTATTATGTCCTTTGATGAGATCAAGGAGGAGAATACTTGAGCACGAAATTCATGGACTTTTCTAAAGGAGAATGGGATTCTCTCTCAGCATTACTCCTCCGTATACACCATAGCACGATGGTATATCGGGGCGGAGCAATAACACCCTATGTGATAAGGTGTGCTCTATGATGAGTACTACTGAGTTACCTATTTCCTTTTGGGAGTTATGCACTTATGAAGTTGCATACCTATTGAATAGGGTTCTGATCAAATCAGTTGCCTACCACTTCATATGTGATATGGAAAGGGAAGAGCCCATATCTTAAGTTAGTTAAGATTTGGGGTTGTCCGGCCTATGTCTAAAAGCAAAATCCGGATAAACTCGAAGCAAGGTCAGTTATGTAGAACTGGAAAGGTTCCAGCCATATAAACTACAGCAGATGATTTGATAAAACCAAAGGATTCAATTGTTACCAACGAACCTCAGCCTCTCCGCCGATCTAGTAGGGTTCCTCACCCACCTGAGAGATACTTCAGTTTCTCTATGACTGTGGGAGCGAGGATTGCATCATGAGATGATGACCCAACTAGTTTCGACCTGGCCATCAGGAGTGAGACTCTGTAAGAATGGCTGGATGCTTAGTGATCTGAGATGGAATCCTTATACACCAGCAAAGTACGGACTTTGGTTGCTTTATCTGAAGGGTTAAATCCCCATCAGGAGCAAGTATATCTTGAGAAGATTACTTGGTGTACATGGAAAGGTTGAGACTTTCAAAGCTAGACTTGTTAAAGGTTTGCATCATTGTCCAGGTATAGATTTTGTTGAAACCTTTTTCAAGTGGCTATGCTTAAGTCCATCCAGATCCTACTTGCCACGGCTACATACCATGACTACGATATCTGGTGGTTGGGTGTCATGACAGCTTTTCTAAATGATGTTTTAGAAGAGGGCGTCTATAAGTACACGGCCAGAGAGCTTCGTAGACAGTGGGAGCAGCGGAAACGTGCACAAGTTGCTTTATGGGATAAAGCAGGTATCGCGGAGTTGGAACATCTGTTTTGATGAGTTAGTCAAAGAGTTTGACATCATCAAAATGGTAGATGAACCTTGTATAAACAAAAAGGTAGTAGGGAGTATAGTGACGATCCTCGTAGAGTACGTGGATGACATGCTCTTGATAGGGAAGGAGTTTCCTATGCTACGCTCGGTCAATCTCCGCTTATCAAAATGATTCTCCATATAGGATCAAAGTGATGCCTCCTAAATCCTGGGTTTTGGATCTATGAGATAGATCTAATTGGATGTTAGGATTCTCACTAAGTTGTAGTAAGATGGTATCAATCGATCCTGGGAAGAATCACTGGAAAGGTTCCAGGGTGATAAAGACGACTGAATGTCAGTCACAGGCATGGTCTTTACCCTGTTTAAAGGGACGGTATGTTGGAAGAGTTCCAAGCTAGATACCGTGGCATTCTAGACGATTAAGGCTGGATACATCGCTACTTAAGATGCTACCAAAGAGGATGTTTGGGTGTATATTGGTTCATGAGATGAACTACGTTCCAACCATTGTGAGACAATGGAGTTGTGGCTTATGCCAAGGAACGCCGGTCCCATCAGTGATCCAGACATATTCTAAGGCAGTATCACCTGATCATGGAGATGGTTGATCTCCAGGGTGATCGAGGATAGGAGAGTAGACTCAGAGGACAACATGGCGGATCCACTCACATAGGCCTTTTCCCAGAGAGAGACTTTTATGGGATGGTTGAGTATGAGATACTACAACCACTGCTATCAGATGGCCTTAGTGCAAGTGGGAGATTGTTAGTTATATGTATGCCCTAGAGGCCATTACTGTACATTGGATGTATATAGTAGTGGATGCTGGGACATATATAGGGAGGACTTTCTTGCTCGACATGATAGTATGCTATTTGGTTACTATTTACCTTAACGTGTATACTGATTGTCTCTCTGTTACATGTTGGTAAAGCCCTTAGGATGTGTACTTGACTACCTGGACTATGATGCGGATCATACTAGTGGGGACATGGTAGTCCTTAAGTACATCCTTCAAGGTCTCTAGTCGTGGGTATATCGAGACAGGGCATCGATATACCGGAGTAGACTAGCGTATACCTTCTCGACCCATACAAATGGGCGATGGATGATCCCATATCCATTGGTGTTTGACATCGGAGATGATATACGGGTGCTCAGTAGAGACTGGGTACACTGGACGGACTCGCCGAGAACTCCCAGATGGTATTATACCTCACGTCAGATGGCAGTTCTCTGGTGACACTGGTACAGAGTAGTCTGTTGACCCGAGATCATCATAGAGTCTTGTGTGGTTCCCACTGTGGTTTGATTTCCACCTTACCACGTCCAAGAGGGCGTGTAAAACGGTGGTTTTTGGGTACAGTCCCGAATCACATGGAGGCAATGAGCGATAGGAGGGGATTCGTCTCTCCCGGTATAGGGAGTTGATGATGCGCTGTGTTCGATTGGCTATAACCGGAAATCCCTGGCCAGGGTTGCTGAGATTTACTGGTAAGTGTTACCAGTAGTTTCTCGAACTGTTATAAACTTCATATCGACACGACTTATCGAGCTATTGGGGTCTGACGTTTACCACCCCTAGGCAAGGTATGCGACATATCAGACGACGAGACCGGACTGTACGGTAAGTGTTACTGGTTGGATTCACAGGAGTGTGAGCGGGCTTGCTCATCGATCTTCTGATCGCTCAATACCCGGGTGGCCGTTACGTTTAGCAGACCGCTTGCGGCTTGTGGGTGTTTGATATGATCATCACCTGCTGCCGGCGTATTGACGAGTCTTTAGAGTCCTACACAGAGATTTCCTGGCTCAAGCGAAACGAAATAGGAGCGCATATGAGATATGTGCGGGACCGAGAATAATGCGTGTATGTGATACCGTATTCTATTCTCACGATGAATGTATCGATATGGTTGTATGCGATATAACCTAGTTATCGAATCAAGGATTGATTCGATAAGCCGATACATTGGATATTAGTCGGTCACATGCGATATGACCGGATCGTTATATCAAGTGTTGATTTAATGATTTAATGCATAATTATATATTTGATATATTACTTTGCATTAACTAGTATTGGTTCACTTTAAATGGTTTTTCTCACTTGAATGTGCACATTGTATATGTGATATATTTTTGTGCACAAGTTTGTATCATGTTTGATGATGCATTCTACCTTGGGTTTGTGTAAAGATTAAACCATGGTTATAAGAATGGTTAGGTTTTTTTTTTCTTATTCATTTATTTATTTATTTATTCTTTTTTGGAAAATAATAAGCATAAAGAGAAAATGGTGGCTTTCTTTGTTTGTTCATGAAGCTTCATGAAGCTTTGACTAAGTGACCATTTTGTCTCTTGCTTAACCCTAACCATTCCACTTAACCCTAGTCCACTCTCTACACTTAACCATGGTTGTTGTTATGATAAGAATAATCTATTTTCCATTTTCTCATTATTCTAATCATAATATTCATCTTCTTCTTCTTCTTCACTAGAAGAAAAGCTTGCTTCATCAATGGTGATTTGAGCAAAAGTGTGAGAAATCCAATTCTAAAGTGAACCCACCTCCTATTTCTTCATCCTCTACCTCTTGCCAAGTAGTATAGGGTGTTTTCTTCATAAGTTTCATGACTTGGTGAAGTGGGAGCTTGATCTTGTGATGCCTCGACGTAGATCATCTTCGGCATCGAAGCCGACGACCAAGCCCGCCCATTTCTCCGATGAAGCCGATGCTAGAGTCCGGGATCCGATTTGTACAGCGGAGGGACATCATTGCGGAGCTATGGAGGTGGAGAACCGGATCTACAAAGGTTGTATTTCCGAACACTTAGTTAAGTTGTTAACTTGTTGCTTGTTTCGCCTAAATATCTAGTTAACGATCCGTATTAGGGTTTCTCGGCACTTGTAAAATTTGAAATTGGCATGGTTGATGTCTTGTGAGACCTCATTAGTGTGCCTAGGAACCCTACACAAACTACTACTGAAAGTTTGGTAGAACAAGTAGTTCAAGAAGAACAGGACATTCCCGCACCCCTCTGCAGGAGTAGTAGGCCGTCTCATCCGCCTGAGTGATACTACGGTTTTCTCATAGATGGGAAAAGAGAGGATTGCATCATAGATGATGATGAACCTACTGGCTTCCAGCAGGCCATCCAGAGCGGCGACTCGGTACGATGGCTAGATGCAATGCGGACCGAAATGAAGTCCATGTACACCAACAAAGTATGGACTTTGGACTTTGCTCCAAATGGGGTAAAACCCATAGGATGCAAATGGGTCTTCAAGAAAATGATTGGTGTAGATGGACAGGTGGAAACCTATAAGGCTATACTTGTTGCAAAGGGTTTTCGTCAAAGACCTAGTTTGGACTATGACGAGACTTTTTCTCCAGTGGCTATGCTCAAATCCATTCGGGTCCTTCTTACTATTGCTGCCTTCCATGATTATGAAATCTGGCAGATGGACGTAAAAACGGCTTTTTTAAATGGAAATTTAGAAGTGTGCGTCTATATGGATCAGCCAGAGGGTTTCAATCAGAGTGGGAGCAGCGGGAAAGTATGCAAGTTGCTTAAATCCATTTATGGACTAAAGCAGGCATCGCGGAGTTGGAACATCTGTTTTGATGAAACAGTCAAAGAATATGACTTTATCAAAAATCCAGATGAACCATGCATATATAGTAAAGTTGTAGCACGAACTGTCGTATTCCTCGTCATGTACGTGGATGACATTCTATTGATAGGAAATGACATTCCTATGCTACAATCTGTCAAAGGATTCTTGTCACACAGGTTCTCCATGAAAGACCTGGGTGATGCCTCTTACATTCTGGGGATCCGGATCTATCGTGATAGATCCAAGAGGATGTTGGTACTTTCGCAGTCCAGGTATATCGACACTGTACTGAAAAGATTCAGTATGGAAGATTCTAAGCGCGGTAATCTACCGGCTTGTCACGGAATCACCATGTCCAAAGAGATGTCTCCCAAGACTGATTTGGAAAGGGAACGCACGTCTATTATACCCTACGCTTCTGCGGTAGGCTCTATAATGTATGCGATGTTGTGCACCAGACCAGATGTAGCTTACGCACTGAGCGTGGTAAGCCGGTATCAGTCAGACCCAGGGGAGAAGCACTGGATAGCAGTAAAGAACATTCTCATGTACCAGAGGAGGACTAAGGAGTTGTTCTTGGTTTACGGCGGAAAAGACCTCAGGATGGAGGCCTATGCTGATTCCGGCTTCCAGAGTGGTAAGGACGATTCCAAGTACATGTCAGGTTATGTCTTTACCCTCAATGGAGGGGCGGTGTGCTGGAAGAGTTCCAAGCAGGACACCCCGTTGCTGACTCGACGAAGGAAGCGGACTATATTGCTACTTGCGATGCCGCAAAAGAAGCGGTCTGGATGAAGAAGTTCCTAACAGAACTTCAGGTGGTTCCTACCATTATTGATCCAATACCTCTGTATTGCGACAACAACGGAGCTATAGCTTTAGCGAAGGAACCAAGGTCCCATCAGAAGTCCAGACACATCTTAAGGCGGTATCACCTGATCAGGGAGATCATTGATCGTCGGGAGATCGTGGTTCGGAGAGTTTCTACTGAAGAGAATATTGCTGATCCATTCACGAAGGCCCTACCTCAGATTCAGTTCGAGAGGCTGCTCGAGATCATCGGTCTTCGATATGCCAGTACATGGCCCTAGTGCAAGTGGGAGATTGTTAATGTATATGCCCTAGGGGCCATTATTGTATCATACTAGTTTGTATATTACTTAATGGAAGTTTGGGATATTCACATGTATATAACAGTCTTACTAAACATGGTAGTATGCTACTTGGTTTTTCTATCTTAATATGTGAGTATACGTATTGATAGAGCTCTCAGGATCTTACTTGGCTATCAGCGTTGTGATGGAAGTCACACTAGTAGGGGCTGGGTAGTCTACAAGCACATCCTTATTCAGGTCCCTAGTCGTAGGATTATCGAGACAGGGCATCGATACTCCGGAGTAGACTAGTGTGTACGCTTCTCATCCTAGTTGGGGAGATGGTATGTCCCACAGCCGTCGGTACGTCGTACTGGAGATAGTATGCAGGTGATCGTTAGGTTACGGGTACACCGGACAGGACTCACAGGGAACTGTTGGTTGGTTTTATACCAGTCGTCAGTTTACAGTTTCCAGGTGACATGAGTACACCTTAGTCCGCAGACTTGACACTGCTACTTCGCTTCGAGTGTGTCCCACTGTTCTTAGATTGCTACCCTACCACGGCTCAAAGGAGTCGTGCAAACAGGTAGCAGTTGGGTGCAGTCCCGAGCACTTGGAGGCAGTGGCGGTTAGACAGGATTCGTCTCTCCCGGTATTGGGGGTTGATATCGCGCTGTGTCAGAGAGCCATTACGCAGAGTCCCTGGTCAGGGCAAGCGAGAATTGCTGGTAGGTTCCAATAGTTTCTCAGGGTGTAATGGGCTTCACTCCGGCACGACTTATACCGCTATTAGGGGACTGACGCTTGCCGTCCCCCTAGGCCCGATATGCGATAGTCTTAGACGAACAGACCGGACTGTACGGAGATTGTCACATCAGACTCAGTAGGAGTTCGGATGGGTTTCCTCATCGGCCTTCTTATCGACATCTATCTGGGGACCGTTACGTACAGCTAGTGCCGCTTGTGGTCTGTGGTTAAACCCACTGCCAGCGTAGTAGTCGAGTCTCTAGAGTCCCACACAGAGAGTTTCCCTAATCCAGGCGAAACGATATAGAGGTCGTATGGTTTTACCACAAGGGTTCGGAAGCATACGTGTGTTTACGCACGTACGACATCCGGACAGTTTTTACTAGCCGGCTTTGGTTTAAGCCAGTTTCTAGTATCCGGTTATTGGATTTATACAGTCTAAAGTTTTTCCGTGTTTTCACGGATTGGAGGGTCGTTCTCGTAATTACGCGAGAAGCTTCTAGAAGGTTGGTGACTTGGGGGTTAAGGTGGCATATGCATTAAATAAGATAAGTGAGTCATTTGTGTGATTCATCTATGCCATTAATGCATCATAAATGCTTAATGACTCATGGAGATGAATTACCCATTTATATTTATGAAGTATGGTTGTTAAATCATTTATTTTCTTTTATGGATAAATAATAATACGTCATACATATTATGATAGATCATTATCTCATCTCATTCTCTTGCTCACTTTCTCTCTGCTCAAGCTCTCTCTCTTCAAACCCTAATCCTCCCCTCTCATGTGTTAAGACCAAGGATTAGAATAGACTACTTAATCCTTAACCATTCTCTATATCACCTAGGTTACATAGATTAGCGATTTAAGAAACCTAGTTACCTCAAGTTAGAGGTGAGCTTGTAGTAAAGCTCTCGGATGGATCATCTACTACAAAGAGAAGGCCGGAGAGGACGTGGAGAACGACAAGACGAAGGACACGGTTCTTTAGGTATAATCACTTATTATAGTAGTTAACTCTTCTATGGTTTCTTGTTAGTTATAGTTTAGCAATGATTCTCGGTTAGTCGATGTTTACGCCTAAAACAAGATCGTTTTTCATTATTCCGCCTCCCCGCAAGTCGTGGGGTGTTGTACATCGTCTTACAGATAGCAGTCCATCTTAACCTCCTTATAGGGTAGCGATGGCTCAGAAAATAGGTTCAGTTCTGCTGCCTAAGACTTTTCAACTTTATGAGCCGTGAGGGTCTCATAATGACTTTTCTCCCTACGAGTCGAGAGGATCTCGTAGGTGTAATTTCTCCATAGGAATCGTGAGAATTCATATGTGTGTATTTTTTCTCGAGAGTCGTAAGGATTGTTAGTTATATGTATGCCCTGGAGGCCATTACTGTACATTGGATGTATATTGTAGTGGATGCTGGGACATATATAGGTAGGACTTTCTTACTCGACATGATAGTACGCTATCTGGTTGCTCTTTGTCTTAACATTTATACTTTCTGTCTCTCTGATTACATGTTGATAAAGCCCTTAGGATGAGTACTCGACTTCTAGGACTATGATGCAGATCATACTAGTGGGGCCTGGGTAGTCAATGAGTACATCCTTCATTGTTCCTAGTCGTGGGAATATCGAAACGGGGCATCCATATTCCAGAGTAGACTAGCGTATATCTTCTCGACCCATGTGATGGGCGATGGATGATCCCATATCCATTGGTGTTTGACATCAGAGATGGTATGCGGGTGCTCAGTGGAGACTGGGTATACTGAACGGACTCGCCGAGAACTCCCAGATGGTATTATACCTCACGTCAGATGGCAGTTCTCTGGTGACACTGGTACAGCTTAGTCTGTTGACCCGAGATCGTCATAGAGTCTTGTGTGTCTCCCACTGTGCTTTGATTTCCACCCTACCACGGCTCTACTGAGTCGTGCAAACAGATGGTTTTTGGGTACAGTCCCGATTCACAAGGAGGCAATGAGCGATAGGAGGGGATTCGTCTCTCCCGGTATTGGGGGTTGATGTTGCGCTATGCACGACTGGCCATAACAGGAAATCCCTGGCCAGGGTTGCTGTGATATACTGGTAAGAGTTATTAGTAGTTTCACGAAAGTTATGGACCCTACGTCGACATGACTTATCAAGCTATTGGGGTCTGACGTTTACCACCCCTAGGCGAGATATGCGACATATCAGACGAACAGACCGGACTGTACGGTAAGTGTTACTGGTTGGATTCACAGGAGTGTGAGCGGGCTTGCTTGTCGATCTTCTGATCGCTCAATACCCGGGTGGCCGTTACGTTTAGCAGACCGCTTGCGGCTTGTGGGTGTTTGATATGATAATCATCTGCTACCGGCGTATTGACGAGTCTTTAGAGTCCTACACAGAGGTTTCCAGGCTCAAGCGAAACGAAATAGGAGCGCATATGAGATATGTGCGGGACCGAGAATAATGCGTGCATGTGATACCGTATTCCATTCTCGGGATGAATGTATCGATTGGTTGTATGCGATATAACCCGGTTATCGAATCAAGGATTGATTCGGTAAGCCGATACATTGGATACTAGTCGGTTATATGCGATATGACCGGATCGTTAGATCAAGTGTTGTTTTAATGTATAATTATATATTTGATATATTACTTTACATTAACTAGAATTGGTTCACTTTAAAAGGATTTTCTCACTTGAAATGCACATTGTATATGTGATATATTTTTGTGCATTTGTTTGTATCATGTTTGATGATACTTGCTCATTTGGGTTTCTGTAAAGATTAAACCATGTTTAGTGAATGGTTAGGGTTTCTTTTCTCTTATTTATTTATCTATTTATTATTGTTTTGGAAAAGATAAAGAGAAAAAGATATGGTGGCTTAGTTTGTTTTTTCTTTGAAGCTTCTTGAAGCTTTGAACAAGTCCACCATTCTTATCTCTTCTCTAACCCTAACCATTCATCTAACCTTGGTTAAATCTCTACACTAAACCATGGTTGAATACATGATAAGTATTCATTTTATTTCCTTTTTTAAATACTTATCATATTCTTTTTCCCCTTCATCATCTTCTTCTTCCATGAAGAAAAGCTTGCTACTCCAGTGGCAAGTGATGAAATTGAGTGAGAAATCCAATTCTAAAGTGAACCCACCTCCTATTTCTTCATCCTCTACCTCTTGCCAAGTAGTATAGGGTGTTTCCTTCACAAGTTTTCATGGCTTTGTGAAGGTGGAGCTTGATCTAGTGATGCCTCGACGTAGATCATCTTCGGCATCGAAGCCGACGACCAAGCCCGTTCATTTCTTCGATGAAGCCGATGCTTGAGTCCGGAATCCGATTTGGACAGCGAGGGGACTTCATCGCGGAGCCTAGGAGGTGGAGGACCGGATCTACAAAGGTTGTAGCCCCTTCCCTTTAGCTATATTTCCGTTTACTTGCTTGCATCGCCTATATATCTAGTTAACGATCCGTATTAGGGTTTGTAGGCACTTGTAAAATTTGAATTAGCCATGCTTGATCACTTGTGAGACTTCATTAGTGTGCCTAGGTACCCTACAGTGGTATCAGAGCCTTGCTAGAGCCTCAGGCGATGCGTAGACGGAGTTAGAAATCCGATCGGACCGAAACCCTAACCCTAAACATGCTCTCTGGACATTTTTGTAAAATGTGGATTTTTGTAAATTAAAATTATGCAGAAAAATCAGCATAGGATTTTAATGGTTACTGTAAAATTCGATGGCCTGATTCCATAAAGGCGCCGCGGATCCGCGGCATGAGCTTGATCATGCGGCGGTTCCGCGTCTATTTTGTCGTTTTGTGCATCTAATTTTGCACAGTAATTCTTAATTTTCTGTGCTGGTTTTCCTGGGAATTTTTAATATTTTTTTTCAGAGTTGCATTTTCTGGGTTGTATTGGAGACTCGGTGTATCGATCGGATTGTCTAATTCTGTCTGTGTGCTTTTCCGGATAATTTTAGAATATGTTAAAAAGTTCGACCGGATATAAATACCCACTTTTTCCCCTGCCGGGAAATTTCCAATTGTTGAATTTTTCCAAAGTTTAACGACGTTCTAAGTAGTGCAAGTAACGCGATGGTCCCTCTAGAAGACAACAAACCTTAACTCGATTATGTGACCGTCTTGAACTGCCCTTTGAACCTTCGGGTTTGGGGCAGTACGGCGTGCCACATGTGAGGCGTTGGCTTGACCCTTCTACGGCTGGACCGTTGGTACTGAGGCACGAACTGAATGCTGTTAGACTTATTTCATGTGTTGAGCTGTATCGGGAAAACTTGGGTGTTCGATTGTTCGATCGAAAAGTTTAGCATTTTCTATTTATACGGAATGTGATACAATAATTGGAATTCACAAGTAGTTATGTGATAACTGAATGAATGTTATAAACATAGCACTTTAGTCTCACTTGATCGGTTGCCACGGAATTTTGATGTGATCAAAAGTCCGTCGCAATCACGTAGCGTACGCGGATACTCGCCGGGTAAACTTAATAGACAGCCTCACTCCATAGCCCCGACCAAGTAACTGTAGGAGAACCCCGTCGCCGAAAGCATCCGTTCGGGTGCTCGCGGTAGCGGTGTTCCGTCTTGGTGCACTTCGTCGACGGTATCGGGGGTGCGGCCGTCTACTGAAGTTTGCGACAAGTATTCGATCAGGGTGTCGGGAATCTTGTTGAATTACCCGACTTGGTATTGAAAAGTGTTTTCGATAATGAGACTAAAATGCGGGGTTTATAATTGTTAGGCATGCGATGTCTAAGTATTTCATTTGATTAGGCATGTGATGTCTAAAGAGGTTGCGGATTCCAATTGTTGTAGTTTTACACTTTCTTTTCTGTGACCGTAAGTGTAATATGTGATATCGCCGGTTTCGTTGCTATATGTCAACGACAATTGGGATGCGCATATTTACTTACGTTGATGACATGTGATGTTATGTGTTGCTGGATATGTTATATTGGATTGTCGTGTTTGAATAGCCGGGGTTTTTTTTAATGTGAGATGAGTGTTTTTCATTTTCATTCATGTAAAAACGGTATGTAATATTCTTTTATTGGGGCACTTCCAAGTTGCGGATGTTGTCACCATTTGTATATTATTTAATTTTCTGCACTAGGATAGACCCAAGGAGGGGAGCTCAAGTAACCGGGTTCTGGGGTCCAGTGGCAGACCAACTCGAAGAGTCGAGTCCGGGTCTCCTAACCCTAGAATTGGTAGGGTTGCTTGCCGCTCTCGTAGGGGTCTTGGGGTGTGGGATTGGCTATTCATCACGGCCGTGGAATCCGTGTTTTATACCGGCTCGTATTGAAAACACGGACGTCCTAGTATATCCAATATTTCATATGTATCTTCTGCTGTGATTTATCTGTGATCATGTGATGTTCTGTGACAGACATTGTATATAGTATATATGATATATTATATAGACGTTACTTATGTTTTACACCCGCGCTAGCCCTGCCTCGCTCTGGCGTTAGTTACCAAACCTAACGGTGCAGATGGGACATCGAGGAGAATGCGGATGGCATAAGCGTACGTTATATTTATCTGTGATGTTTAGGTGGATTTAAATGATGGGATATTCATTAATGAGATTAATGAAAGAAAATAAACCTAATTGATGTTGTGGAATCGAATTTCAAAATAAAAACAGGTTGCTACAGTTCTTTCTTTGCATCGTGGTGTTCATTATAGAACATCCTGCACCTTATTCGATAAGGAAAGGACCGAGATCCCTTCACCGGGAGTGACTCCTTTAGCAATAACTGGCAGATGCTACACACTCGGTTTGTCCTTTGATTGCTTCTATAGTTTCTGCTTTGCACAGTGATATATATGATATATTCCGCACCTCATTCGATGAGGAAGGGGCCGACGATCCCTTCACCGGGAGTGACCCCTTTAGCAAAACTAGAAAAGCTTCAAAAACATTCCATTTAAAAACCATTTGATTCCACAATGAGATCAAGTTCAAAGAGTTAAAGGTTTTCACAAAAACCATTGGCAACCCTCCGTCATTTTAGGAAGTAGAGTACTTAGTATTAGTGCTGTGTTTGTTGACCATAGTCAAGGCACAGTATACGGTAGCTAAGTGATGTCTTCCTACACCGCATATGATGCGATTAGTTAGGACAGTCGCGTGACTTTGTTGACCTTAGTTAAGGGTCATGTAGGTGGGTCTAGTTAATCACGAAATGACGGGTAGAACTTGACTAGTGCTTATGATTTGTTGACCATAGTTAAGGTCATAAGTGCTAGGGGTAAAAATCTTTATCGGGAGTTTCAAGTGTTGAAATTTGCAATGAGATTGCATACCTTCTATATGATAGTTGGATCCCGATACCCACTGCGAGTACTTGTTACTCCTGGGAGAGTTTTGCATTTTGCAATTAGCCGATCAAGTAGGTGTCTAGAAAGGTGTCAACGGGGTTACGCCTCTGGGAAAATGAGGTTTACTGTAATTAGGTCCGTGCGAAAGCACGGGGAACCTCTCTCAAAGTACCGACACTGGCCTGGCTGAAAGATTGGCGAACTTGTAGAGTGTAATTAATCCCGGCTAGTCTTTCTTTTTAAGGTTTGAAGGAAGATTTGAAAAAAACAGTGGGAGCCATCCTGATTAGATAAAATATATAACCAATCTGATCTTGCAAGAGCGCACGCAGAGTGTTTTCTTCTCTCTCTCTCTCCTGGTAGAGACCATATCACGCCTTAATCAAGATAATAAAATGAATGTATTGACCGAACCCGCTTGTTATACTGAGCTGGGGAACGTTGGTCCCGCTCCAACTTATAATTTTTATAAGACAGAGCAGGAAATTGGGGAATACCAGAATTCCTATGCCGCCCAAACAAAGAAAGTGCATATGATGCATCTCCTTCGGGTGTGTTCATTACAAAGAACTGTTTCTCAGTATCCTCTACATCCTGGGTATATGATACCGGATCAGAATCCCAGATATGTAATCTGTTACATAGGGCTACAAAAAGGTAGAAAAACTGAGAACGGGTGATAAGTTTCATGAGGCAGAAAACGGGGCAAGTGTTGCAGCCAAGTCTGTTGGTCACTGTCACCCTGTATTACCAATACATTGATTCTGAACAAATATTATTAGATACCGAATCTGATATACAAAATCATATCAGTCTCTTTATTAGTAAAGAAATGATATAATTTTGTATTGTTGGATAATGTTTTGAACATTTCCTATATCAAAAGTTGATCGGTTCAGGCACGTTATCTAAAAGCATTGACGTTCTAAATCAAACTACAGTTCCTTGTATACTGAACACACACAAGAGGAAGAGTTCAGAAATGAATAAATTCTTCTTGAGGTATTGTAGACTAGGTCATATCAATGCGACCCGACTAGCTGAAGTTACATTTAGATGCATATTTAAATCGGTTTGAATTTACATCTTGTGAAACTTGCCAGTCATGTCACAAAGATATAATGGCACTGGCTCTGTTTACTGGAAGCAGAGAAAGAGTTAATGAACTCTTGGTACTGATACATGATGATGTATATAAAGTCTCCTGTCTACACATGCCAGGACTGGTTCTTTATACTTCATTATATTCTCTGATAATCTCTCAAGATTCAGTCATATGTTCCTGTTGAAACATATGTCTGAAGCTTTTGAGGTATTCACAGAATATAAGTTTGAAGTAGAGAACCAAAATACGGGTATAAGTATTATGTCCTATGATAAGATCAGGGAGGAGAATACTTGTGCATGGCATTCCTGGACTATTCTAAAAGAAAATGAGATTCTCTCTCAGCATTACTCCTCCGTATAAACCCTAACACGATGGTATATCGGGGCGGAGCAATCACACCCTATATGATAAGGTGTGCTCTATGATGAGTACTACTGAGTTACCTATTTCCTTTTTGGGAGTTATGCGCTTGAGAAGCTGCATACCTATTGAATAGGGTTCCAATCAAATCAGTTGCCTACCGCTTCATAAGTGATATGGAAAGGGAAGAGTGTAAGTCCACGTTGCCCACCCCGGTGCGTACAGGGAGGCGGAAAACATAATAAAAATTGAATTTTTATCAACTATAGGCAACATGGACCAAGCTTTAAGGATCTTTGCTAAACAAAAACAAGCTAACCCTAACTAGTAACTAGCTAAGTGATGGAAAGGTTATACCTTGAGCTCAAAGTCCTTCTCTCCTTGCTCCTTGGAATGGTAGAAAGAGGTCACCTTGCTTGTCTTCTCCCGTCAAAGAAGGATCCACCCGAAAGCCTCGACCTTTAGCTTCAACTCCAATCTAGGAGTAACTAGAGTTCAAGAAATGCTAAGACTTGAACCCTAGAAGAGAGTAGAGAAGATCAAGTGAGGGTTTTTCTCAAGCTTTTTGTTTCTCAACACATGAGAGGGAGAGAGCTTGAGGGAGAGGATGAGCAAGAGAGAGAAATGATATGAGAGAATAAATTATTAGTGAGCCATTCTCACTAATATGTGTGAATAATTTTAATTGAATAATTAGCTTGAAAATTGTCATGGTAAATCATGACATGACCATTATCATTTCAATTTGCAAAGATCAAAGAGCATCTTCCAAAAGAAATGATGATGGTCAAAGTGTCAACCTAGGTCAACAAGTCAATGAAGTCAAATGGTCAACAACAACAACCATGCACAATTATTAAGCTAATTATCAATTAACTATAATACACACAAAAGAAATAGGGTTAATAAAATGACAATAGCCATTAACCCTAAACAAGGTCCTCTCCCTCAATCTCAAGCAACTGTGCATACGCACCCGCATTCGTGATCCGAGGAACACGAATACACTGAGAAAAACCAATCTCAAATCATATACTAGGATCCGGCTTAAACCAAAGCCCGCTAGTATAAACTGTCCGGACAGCAAACATGCACAAGTGCGCGGATGCGAACGAACCCTGTCGAAAAACCATGCGACCTCTACTCATTTTGCCTAAAGGCGAATAGCTCTCTGTGTGGGACTCTAAAGACTCGACACTACGCTGGCAGTGGGTTTAACCACAGACCGCAAGCGGCGCTAGCTGTACGTAACGGTCCCCAGGTAGATGTCGATAAGAAGACTGACGAGGTGAACCCCATCTGCACTCCTACTGAGCCTGTATGTGACAGTCTCCGTACAGTCCAGTCTGTTCGTCTGATACATCGCATGGCGGGCCTAGGGGGGCGGTGAACGTCAGTCCCCTAATAGCGGTACAAGTCGTGTCGGAGTGTAGCCCAGAACACCCTGAGATAACACTGGAAACCTACCAGTATATCTCGCTTGCCCTGGCCAGGGACTACTCGTGTAATGGCTCTCCTGGACACAGCGCGATGTCAACCCCCAATACCGGGAGAGACGAATCCTGTCTAACCGTCACTGCCTCCAAGTGCTTCGGGACTGCACCCAAAAACTACCTGTTTGCACGACTCCTTTGAGCCGTGGTAGGGTAGTAATCAAAGTGCAGTGGGAACACACTCGAGGCGAAGTGACAGTGTCAAGTCAGCGGACTAAGCTGTACTCATGTCACCTGGGAACTGATAACTGACGATAGGTATATTACCAACCAACAGTTCCCGACGAGTCATGTCCAGTGTACTCGTAACCTAACGAGCACCCGCATACTATCCCAAGTACGACGTACTAACGGCTGTGGGACAGACCGTCTCCCATACTGGGATGAGAAGCGCATACGCTAGTCTACTCCGGAGTATCGATGCCCTGTCTCGATAGTCCAACGACCAGGGACCTGTATAAGGATGTGCTTATAGATTACCCAGCTCCCACGAGTGCGAGCGCCATCACAATGCTGGTAATCAAGCAAAGATCCTAAGGGCTCTACTAATATGTATACCAGCAATATGCTAAAAGAAACACATGCACAAATTAAAGCAGAGACAAACCAAGTAGCATACTTCCATTTCGAGCAAGATTGTATATACAACTGTGAATATCCCAAGCTTCCATTAAGTAATATACAAACTAGTATGATACAGTAATGGCCTCTAGGGAATATACACTAACAATCTCCCACTTGCACTAAGGCCATGTACTGGCGTATCGAAGACCTATCATCTCGATCAGCCGCTCGAACTGAGTCTGGGGCAAGGCCTTGGTGAATGGATCTGCTGTGTTATCCTCTGATGCAACTCTCCGGACCTCGATCTCCTGGCGATCCACGATCTCCCTGATCAGGTGATACCGCCTTAAGATGTGTATGGATTTCTGATGGGACCTGGGTTCCTTCGCTAAAGCTATAGCCCCGTTGTTGTCGCAATACAGAGGTATTGGGTCAACAATGGACGGAACCACCTGAAGTTCTTTCAAGAACTTCCTCATCCAGACAGCTTCTTTTGCGGCATCAGATGCAGCGATGTATTCCGCTTCCATAGTTAAGTCAGCAACGGTTTCCTGTTTGGAGCTCTTCCAACACACCGCCCCTCCATTGAGGGTAAAGACAAAACCCGACATGGACTTGGAATCATCCTTGTCACTCTGGAAGCTGGAGTCAGCAAAGGCCTCAATCTGCAGGTCTTTTCCGCCATACACCAAGAACATCTCCTTAGCCCTTCTCAGGTACTTGAGAATGTTCTTTACTGCTATCCAATGTTTCTCCCCAGGGTTTGACTGATACCTGCTTACCACACTCAGTGCATAAGCCACATCCGGTCTGGTACACAACATCGCATACATTATTGAGCCTACCGCAGAAGCGTAGGGTATAATAGACATGCGATCCCTCTCCAAATCAGTCTTGGGAGACATCTCTTTGGAGAGGGTGATCCCCTGACAAGCCGGTAGATTACCGCGCTTGGAATCTTCCATACTGAATCTCTTCAGTATGGTGTCGATGTACCTGGACTGCGACAGTCCTAATATCCTATTGGATCTGTCACGGTAGATCCGGATACCCAGAATGTATGAGGCATCACACAGGTCTTTCATGGAGAACCTGTGTGACAAGAACCCCTTGACAGATTGTAGCATAGCAATGTCATTTCCTATTAAGAGAATGTCATCCACGTATAAAACGAGGAATACTACAGTTCTCGCTACAAATCTACAATAGATGCATGGTTCATCTGGATTTTTGATAAAGCCAAATTCTTTGACCGTCTCATCAAAACAGATGTTCCAACTCCGCGATGCCTGCTTGAGTCCATAAATGGACTTGAGCAACTTGCACACCTTTCCGCTGCTCCCACCCTGAATGAATCCCTCTGGCTGGTCCATATAGACACACTCCTCTAAATGACCATTTAGAAAAGCTGTCTTTACGTTCATCTGCCAAATCTCATAATCGTGGAAAGCAGCGATGGCAAGAAGGATCCGAATGGATTTCAGCATAGCTACTGGAGAAAAGGTTTCGTCATAGTCCAAACCAGGTCGCTGACGAAAACCCTTTGCTACCAGTCTAGCTTTATAGGTCTCAACCTGCCCATCTACACCAATCTTCCTTTTGAAGATCCACTTGCATCCTACGGGTTTTACCCCGTCTGGAGCAATGTCCAACGTCCATACTTTGTTGGTGTACATGGACTCCATCTCGGTCCGCATTGCATCCAGCCATTTTACCGAGTCGACGCTCTGAATGGCTTGCTGGAAGCTAGTAGGCTCATCACAATCTATGATGCAGTCCTCTCTATCCCCGTCAATGAGAAAACCGTAGTACCTCTCGGGCGGATGAGACTGCCTACTACTCCTGCGCAGTGGCGTAGGAATGTCCTGTTCTTTTGAACCTTCTGGTTCCACTAAGCTTTCAGTAATAGTTTGTGGTTCTGGAATTTCTTCCAGTTCTATTGCGCTCCCACTTATTTCTTTTTCTAAAAACCGATGTTCCAGAAAATGGGCATTACGAGAAACAAGGACTTTTTGTTCCTCTGCGTAATAGAAAAGATACCCCCTGGAGTTCTTTGGGTATCCCACAAACTTGCACAGTACTGAGCGTGCCTCGAGCTTGTCCGTATGCTGCTTTTTGACATAAGCTGTGTTAGTTATATGTATGCCCTAGAGGCCATTACTATACATAGGATGTATATTGTAGTGGATGCTGGGACATATATAGGGAGGACTTTCTTGCTCGACATGATAGTATGCTATCTGGTTGATCTTTACCTTAACGTGTATGCTGATTGTCTCTCTGTTACATGTTGGTAACGCCCTTAGGATGTGTGCTTGACTACCTGGACTATGATGCGGATCATACTAGTGGGGATATGGTAGTCCATAAGTACATCCTTCAAAGTCCCTAGTCGAGGGTGTATCGAGACGGGGCATCGATATACCAGAGTAGACTAGCGTATACCTTCTCGACCCATACAGATGGGCGATGGATGATCCCATATCCATTGGTGTTTGACATCAGAGATGATATACGGGTGCTCAGTAGAGACTGGGTACACTGGACGGACTCGCCGAGAACTCCCAGATGGTATTATACCTTACGTCAGATGGCAGTTCTCTGGTGACACTGGTACAGAGTAGTCTGTTGACCCGAGATCGTCATAGAGTCTTGTGTGGTTCCCACTGTGCTTTGATTTCCATCTTACCACGTCCAAGAGGGCGTGCAAAACGGTGGTTTTTGGGTACAGTCCCGAGTCACATGGAGGCAATGAGCGATAGGAGGGGATTCGTCTCTCCCGGTATAGGGAGTTGATGTTGCGCTGTGTTCGATTGGCTATAACAGGAAATCCCTGGCCAGGGTTGCTGAAATTTACTGGTAAGTGTTACCAGTAGTTTCTCGAATAGTTATAGACCTCATATCGACACGACTTATCGAGCTATTGGGGTCTGACGTTTACCACCCCTAGGCGAGATATGCGACATATCAGACGATCAGACCGGACTGTACGGTAGTGTTACTGGTCGGATTCACTGGAGTGTGAGCGGGCTTGCTCGTCGATCTTCAGATCGCTCAATACCCGGGTGGCCGTTACGTTTAGCAGACCGCTTGCGGCTTGTGGGTGTTTGATATGATCATCTCCTGCTGCCGGCGTATTGACGAGTCTTTAGAGTCCTACACAGAGGTTTCCTGGCTCAAGCGAAACGAAATAGGAGCGCATATGAGATATGTGCGGGACCGAGAATAATGCGTGTATATGATACCGTATTCCATTCTCGCGATGAATGTATCGAAAGGTTGTATGCGATATAACCTGGTTATCGAATCAAGGGTTGGTTCAATAAGCCGATACATAGAATACTAGTCGGTTATATGCGATATGACCGGATCGTTAAATCAAGTGTTGATTTGATGATTTAATGCATAATTATATATTTGATATATTACTTTGCATTAACTAGTATTGGTTCACTTTAAATGGATTTTCTCACTCGGATTGTGCACATTGTATATGTGATATACTTTTGTGCACTTGATTGTATCATGTTTGATGATACATGTTTACTTGTGTTTTGTGTAAAGTTTAAACCATGGTTATGTAATGGTTAGGGTTTACATTTTCATATCTATTTATTTATTCATTTGTTTTTATTTTTGGAAAATGATAAACATAAAGCAAAATGGTGGCTTTATTTGGAAGCTTGTTGAAGCTTCATGAAGACTTTGACCAAAGTGACCATTTTGTCTCATGCTTAACCCTAACCACTCCATTAACCCTAGTTTAATCTCTACACTTGACCATGGTTGTTGATGATAAGTATTCTTTGATTTTCTATTTTCTAATTAACTTATCATAATACTTATCTTCTTCTTGCTCTTCTTCTTCTTCATTCTTCTTTGAAGAAAACCAAGCTCCATCAATGGTGATTGTTGGAAAAGAGTGAGAAATCCAAAACTAAAGTTAACCCACTTCCTATTTCTTCATCCTCTACCTCTTGCCAAGTAGTAGAGTGTGTTTTCTTCACAAGTTTCTTGACTTGGTGAAGTCGGAGCTTGATTTAGCGATGCCTCGACGTAGATCATCTTCGGCATGGACATCGACGACCTAGCTTGCCCATTCTCCGACGAAGCCGACGCTAGAGCCCGGATTTGATTTGGACAGCGGAGAGGACTTCGTTGCGGAGCTATGGAGGTGGAGCACCGGATCTACAAAGGTTGTATTTCCGTATTCCCTTAGTTAAGTGTTAACTAGATTGTTTTTCGCCTAGAAATCTAGCAAACGATCCGTAGTCGGGTCTCTCGGCACCCATAAATTTTTATATTGGCATGTTTGATGCCTTGTGAGACCTCACTAGGGTGCCTAGGAACCCTACAGTGGTATCAGAGCCTAGCTAGAGCCTTAGGCGAAGTCCAGACGGAATTTGAAGTCCGATCGACCCGAAACCCAAACCCTTAACTTGCTCTCTGGACATTTCTGTAAATTGTGGATTTTTTGGAATTAAAAATATGCAGAGAAATGTGCAGGAAATTCTAAGAAAAACTGGAGAAAACGACAACCTGATTCAACAGTACGACCGCGGAACCGCGGCGTTGACCCCCATTTTGCGGCGGTTCCGCGGCCGTCTGTGATGATCAGGGTGTGTTTTTTCTTCAGTTGTTTCCTATAGTGTTTCTTGTGTGTTCTGGATGTTTTTAATATTTTTCCAGAGTTGTATTTTCTGCAGTTGTTTTGGGGATTCGGTGTTTCGATCGGGATATCAGATTTTGTCTGTGTGGCTTTCCGAATAAATTTTAGAATATGTTCAAAAGTTCGACCGGATATAAATACCCAATTTTTCCCCTGTCGGGAAATTTCCAAGTGTTGGATTTTTCCGTAGTTTAACGACGTTCTAAGTAGTGCAAGTAACGCGATGGTCCCTCTAGAAGACAACAAACCTTAACTCGATTATGTGACCGTCTTGAACTGCCCTTTGAACCTTCGGGTTTGGGGCAGTACGGCGTGCCACATGTGAGGCGTTGGCTTGACCCTTCTACGGCTGGACCGTTGGTACTGAGGCACGAACTGAATGCTGTTAGACTTATTTCATGTGTTGAGCTGTATCGGGAAAACTTGGGTGTTCGATTGTTCGATCGAAAAGTTTAGCATTTTCTATTTATACGGAATGTGATACAATAATTGGAATTCCCAAGTAGTTATGTGATAACTGAATGAATGTTATAAACATAGCACTTTAGTCTCACTTGATCGGTTGCCACGGAATTTTGATGTGATCAAAAGTCCGTCGCAATCACGTAGCGTACGCGGATACTCGCCGGGTAAACTTAATAGACAGCCTCACTCCATAGCCCCGACCAAGTGACTGTAGGAGAACCCCGTCGCCGAAAGCATCCGTTCGGGTGCTCGCGGCAGCGGTGTTCCGCCTTGGTGCACTTCGTCGACGATATCGAGGGTGCGGCCGTCTATCAAAGTTTGCGACGAGTATTCGATCAGACTGTCGGGAATCTTGTTGAATTACCCGACTTGATATTGAAAAGTGTTTTCGATAATGAGACTAAAATGCGGGGTTTATAATTGTTAGGCATGTGATGTCTAAGGAATTCATTTGGTCAGGCATGCGATGTCTGAGATGGTTGCGGATTCCAACTGTTGTAGTTTTACACTTTCTATTTTGTGACCGTAAGTGTAATATGTGATATCGCCGGTTTCGTTGCTATATGTCAACGACAATTGGGATGGACATATTTACTTACGTTGATGACATGTGATGTTATGTGTTGCTGGATATGTTATATTGGATCGTCGTGTTTGAATAGCCGGGTTTTTTTATGTGAGATGAGTGTTTTTCATTTTCATTCATGTAAAAACTTGTATGTAATATTCTTTTAATAGGGCGCTTCCAGGTTGCGGAAGTAGTCACCGTTTGTATATTATTTACTTTTCCGCACTAGGATAGACCCAAGGAGGGGAGCACAAGTAACCGGGTTCTGGAGTCCAGTGGGAGACCAACTCGAGGAGTCGAGTCCGGGTCTCCTAACTCCAGAATTGGTAGGGTTGCTTGCCGCTCTCGTAGGGGTCTAGGGATGTGGGTTTGGCTATTCATCACGACCGTGGAATCCGTGTTTTATACTGGCTCGTATTGAAAACACGGACGTCCTAGTATATCCAATATTTCATATGATTCTTCTGCTGCGATATCTGTGATGTGATCATGTGATGTTCTGTGATAGATACTGTATATAGTATATATGATATATTATATAGGCGTTACTTATGTTTTACACCCGCGCTAGCCCTGCCCCGCTCTGCCGTTAGTTACCTAACCTAACGGTGCACGAGGGGACATCGAGGCGAATGCGGATGGCATAAGTGTACGTCATATCTATCTGTAATGTTTAGGTATATAAATGATGGAACTTCATTAATGTGATTAATGAAATAAAAGAAACCAAAGATGTTGTAGAATCGAATTTCAAAATAAAACAGGTAGCTACAGTTCTTGCTTTGCACAGCGGTATATGTGATATATCCTGCACCATATTCGATGAGGAAAGGACCGAGATCCCTTCACCGGGAGTGACTCCTTTAGCAATAACTGGCAGATGCTACACACTCGGTTTGTCTTTTGATTGCTTTTAAGTGTTTTTGCTTTGCACAGTGATATATATGATATATCCCGCACCTCATTCGACGAGGAAAGGACCGACGATCCCTTCACCGGGAGTGACTCCTTTAGCAAAACTAGAAAAGCCTCAAAAACACTCCATTTCAAAATTCATTCGATCCTACAACGATATCAAGTTCATTACGCAATAGGTTTTCAGAAAAACCTGTCGTAACCCTCCGTCATTTCAGATAAGTACTGGTTAGTATTCGTGCTACGTTTGTTGACCTTAGCCAAGGCGTAGTGTGCGGTAGCTGATTAGTGCTTATCTGTATAAGCATATGATGCGATTGAGTTAGGGTAGTCGTGCGACTTTGTTGACCTTAGCCAAGGGTCGTGCGGGTGGGTTTAATTCAATCGGGAAATGACGGGTTGAACTTGGCTAGCACTTATGATTTGTTGACCTTAGCCAAGGTCATAAGCTGCTAGGGGCAAAATATTATCGGGAATTTCAAGTGTTGAAATTTGCAATGAGATTGCATACCTTCTATGAGATAGTTGGATCCCGATACCCGCTGCGAGTAAGAGTTACTCCTGGGAGAGTTTTATACATTACAATTAGCCGATCAAGTAGGTGTCTAGAAAGGTGTCAACGAGGTTACGCCTCTGGGAAAACGAGGTTTACATTAATTAGGTTCGTGCGAAAGCACGGGGGACCTCCCTCAAAGTACCGACACTGGCCTGGCTGAAAGATTGGCGAACTTGTAGTGTGTAATTAATCCCGGCTAGTCTTTCCTTTTAGGGTTTGAAGGAAGATTTGATAAAAAGCAGTGGGAGCCATCCTGATTAGATAAAATAATAACCAATCTATTCTTGCAAGAGCGCACGCTGAGTGTTTTCTTCTCTCTCTCTCCAGGTAGCGACCATATCACGCCTTAATCAAGATAATAATACGGAATATTGACCGAACCCGCTTGTTATACTGAGCTGGGGAACGTTGGTCCCGCTCCAACTTATAATCGTTATAAGACAGAGCAGGAAATTGGGGATTACCAGAATTCCCGTACCGCCCAAACGAAGAGAGTGCATGCTGATGCATCATCTTCGAGTGTGTTCATTACAAAGAACTGTTTCTCAGTATTCTATGCGTCCTGGGTATTTGATACCAGATCAGGATCCCAGATATGTAATCTGTTACATAGGGCTACAGACAGGTAGAGAACTGAGAACGGGTGATAAGTTTCATGAGGCAGAAAACGGGGCAAGTGTTGCAGCCAAGTCTGTTGGTCACTGTCACCCTGTATTACCAATACATTGATTCTGAACGAATGTTATTAGATATCAAACCTGATATACCAAATCATATCACTCTCTTTGTTAGAAAAGAAAGGATATAATTTTGTATTGATGGATAATGTTTTGAACATTTCCTATATCAAAGGTTGATCGGTTCAGGCACGTTATCTAAAAGCATTGATGTTCTAAATCAAACTATAGTTCTTAGTATATGGAACACACACAAGAGGAAGAGTTCAGAAATGAACGAATTCTTCTTGAGGCATTGTAGACTAGGTCAGATCAATGTGACCCGACCAGCTAGAGTTACATATAGATGCATATTTAAATCAGTTTGAATTTACATCTTGTGAAACTCGCCAGTCATGTCACAAAGATAAGATGACCATAGCTCCGTTTACTGGAAACAGAGAAAGAGTTAATGAACTCTTGGGATAATACATGTTGATGTATGTAAGGTCCCCTGTCTACACATGCCAAGACCGGTTCTTTGTACTTCATTACATTCTCTGATAATCTCTCAAGATTCAGACATATGTTCCTGTTGAAACACAAGTCCGAACCTTTTGAGATATTCATAGAATATAAGTTAGAAGTAGAGAACCAATAAGGGTATAAGTATTATGTCCTTTGATGAGATCAAGGAGGAGAATACTTGAGCACGGAAATCCTGGTCTATTCTAAAGGAGAATGAGATTCTCTCTCAGCATTACTCCTCCGTATACACCATAGTACGATGGTATATCGGGGCGGAGCAATCACACCCTATGTGATAAGGTGTGCTCTATGATGAGTACTACTGAGTTACCCATTTCCTTTTGGGTGTTATGCGCTTGAGAAGCTGCATACATATTGAATAGGGTTCAAATCAAATCTGTTGCCTACCACTTCATATGTGATATGGAAAGGGAAGAGCCCATGTCTTAAGTTAGTTAAGATTTGGGGTTGTCCGGCCTATGTCTAAAAGCAAAATCCGGACAAACTCGAGGCAAGGTTAGTTATGTAGAACTGGAAAGGTTCCAGCTATGCAAACTACAGAAGATGATTTGATGGAACCAAAGGATTCAATTGTTACCAACGAACCTCGGCCTCTCCGCCGATCTAGTAGGGTTCCTCACCCACCTGAGAGATACTTCGGTTCCTCTATGACAGTGGGAGCGAGGACTGCATCATGAGATGATGACCCAACTAGTTTCGAGCTGGCCATCAAGAGTAAGACTCTGTAAGAATGGCTGGATGTTTATCGATCTGAGATGGAATCCATGTACACCAACAAAGTATGGACTTTGGTTGCTATATCTGAAGGGTTAAATCCCCATCAGGAGCAAGTATATCTTGAGAAGATTACTTGGTGTACATGGAAAAGTTGAGACTTTCAAAGCTAGACTTGTTAAAGGTTTGCATCATTGACCAGGTGTGGATCATGATGAAACTTTTTCTAAGGATATATGCTTAAGTCCATTCAGATCCTACTTGCCACGGATACATACCATGACTACGATATCTGGCGGTTGGGTGCCATGACTGCTTTTCTAAATATTGATTTAGAAGAAAGCGTCTATAAGTACACAGCCAGAGGGCTTCGTAAACAGTGGGAGCAGCGGAAACGTGTGCAAGATGTTTTATATGATAAAGCGGGCATCGCGGAGTTGGAACATCTGTTTTGATGAATTAGTCAAAGAGTTTGACATCATCAAATTGGTAGATGAACCTTGTATAAACAAAAAGGTAGTAGGGAGTATGGTGATGATCCTCGTAGAGTACGTGGATGACATACTCTTGATGGGGAAGGAGTTTCCTATACTACGCTCGGTCAATCTCCGCTTATCACAATGATTCTCCATATAGGATCAAAATGATACCTCCTAAATCCTGGTATTTGGATCTATGAGATAGATCTAATTGGATGTTAGGACTCTCACTAGTTGTAGTGAGATGGTAACAACCGATCCTGGGGAGAATCACTGGAAGGGTTCCAGGGTGATAAAGACGACTGAATGTCAGTCGCAGGCATTGTCTTTACCCTCAGTAAAGGGACAGTATGTTGGAAGAGTTCCAAGCTAAATACCGTGACATACTAGACGATAAAGGCTGGATACATCGCTACTTAAGATGCTACCAAAGAGGCTGTTTGGGTGTATATTGGTTCATGAGATGAACAATGTTCCTCCCATTGTGTGACAATGGAGTTGTGGCTTATGCCAAGGAACGCAGGTCCCATCAGTGATCCACACATATTCTAAGGCAGTATCACTTGATCATGGAGATCGTTGATCTCTAAGGGATCGAAGTTAGGAGAGTAGACTCAGAGGACAACACAGCGGATCCACTCACAAAGGCCTGTTCCCAGAGAGAGATTTTTATGGGATGGTTGAGTATGAGATACTGCAACCACTGCTATCAGATGGCCCTAGTGCAAGTGGGAGATTGTTAGTTATATGTATGCCCTAGAGGCCATTACTATACATAGGATGTATATTGTAGTGGATGCTGGGACATATATAGGGAGGACTTTCTTGCTCGACATGATAGTATGCTATCTGGTTGATCTTTACCTTAACGTGTATGCTGATTGTCTCTCTGTTACATGTTGGTAAAGCCCTTAGGATGTGTGCTTGACTACCTGGACTATGATGCGGATCATACTAGTGGGGACATGGTAGTCCATAAGTACATCCTTCAAAGTCCCTAGTCGAGGGTGTATCGAGATGGGGCATCGATATACCAGAGTAGACTAGCGTATACCATCTCGACCCATACAGATGGGCGATGGATGATCCCATATCCATTGGTGTTTGACATCAGAGATGATATACGGGTGCTCAGTAGAGACTGGGTACACAGGACGGACTCGCCGAGAACTCCCAGATGGTATTATACCTCACGTCAGATGGCAGTTCTTTGGTGACACTGGTAAAGAGTAGTCTGTTGACCCGAGATCGTCATAGAGTCTTGTGTGGTTCCCACTGTGCTTTGATTTCTATCTTACCACGTCCAAGAGGGCGTGCAAAACGGTGGTTTTTGGGTACAGTCCCGAGTCACAAGGAGGCAATGAGCGATAGGAGGGGATTCGTCTCTCCCGTTATAGGGAGTTGATGTTGCGCTGTGTTCGATTGGCTATAACAGGAAATCCCTGGCCAGGGTTGCTGAGATTTACTGGTAAGTGTTACCAGTAGTTTCTCGAATAGTTATAGACCTCATATCGACACGACTTATCGAGCTATTGGGGTCTGACGTTTACCACCCCTAGGCGAGATATGCGACATATCAGACGATCAGACCGGACTGTACGGTAGTGTTACTGGTCGGATTCACTGGAGTGTGAGCGGGCTTGCTCGTCGATCTTCAGATCGCTCAATACCCGGGTGGCCGTTACGTTTAGCAGACCGCTTGCGGCTTGTGGGTGTTTGATATGATCATCGCCTGCTGCCGGCGTATTGACGAGTCTTTAGAGTCCTACACAGAGGTTTCCTGGCTCAAGCGAAACGAAATAGGAGCGCATATGAGATATGTGCGGGACCGAGAATAATGCGTGTATGTGATACCGTATTCCATTCTCGCGATGAATGTATCGAAAGGTTGTATGCGATATAACCTGGTTATCGAATCAAGGGTTGGTTCGATAAGCCGATACATAGAATACTAGTCGGTTATATGCGATATGACCGGATCGTTAAATCAAGTGTTGATTTGATCATTTAATGCATAATTATATATTTGATATATTACTTTGCATTAACTAGTATTGGTTCACTTTAAATGGATTTTCTCACTCGGATTGTGCACATTGTATATGTGATATACTTTTGTGCACTTGAATGTATCATGTTTGATGATACATGTTTACTTGTGTTTTGTGTAAAGTTTAAACCATGGTTATGTAATGGTTAGGGTTTACATTTTCATATCTATTTATTTATTCATTTGTTTTTATTTTTGGAAAATGATAAACATAAAGCAAAATGGTGGCTTTATTTGGAAGCTTGTTGAAGCTTCATGAAGACTTTGACCAAAGTGACCATTTTGTCTCATGCTTAACCCTAACCACTCCATTAACCCTAGTTTAATCTCTACACTTGACCATGGTTGTTGATGATAAGTATTCTTTGATTTTCTATTTTCTAATTAACTTATCATAATACTTATCTTCTTCTTGCTCTTCTTCTTCTTCATTCTTCTTTGAAGAAAACCAAGCTACATCAATGGTGATTGTTGGAAAAGAGTGAGAAATCCAAAACTAAAGTTAACCCACTTCCTATTTCTTCATCCTCTACCTCTTGCCAAGTAGTAGAGTGTGTTTTCTTCACAAGTTTCTTGACTTGGTGAAGTCGGAGCTTGATTTAGCGATGCCTCGACGTAGATCATCTTCGGCATGGACATCGACGACCTAGCTTGCCCATTCTCCGACGAAGCCGACGCTAGAGCCCGGATTTGATTTGGACAGCGGAGAGGACTTCGTTGCGGAGCTATGGAGGTGGAGCACCGGATCTACAAAGGTTGTATTTCCGTATTCCCTTAGTTAAGTGTTAACTAGATTGTTTTTCGCCTAGAAATCTAGCAAACGATCCGTAGTCGGGTCTCTCGGCACCCATAAATTTTTATATTGGCATGTTCGATGCCTTGTGAGACCTCACTAGGGTGCCTAGGAACCCTACAAGCTGGACATCCCCAAATCTTCAAGTATTGAAGATAGGGTTTCTTCCCACTCCATAACTCATATGGTGTGGTAGGCACAGTCTTAGTGGGAACACGGTTCAAAAGATATGCAGCTGTTTCTAGCGCATATCCCCAGAACGATCGCGGTAACTCAGCGTTACTCATCATGGACCGTACCATATCCAATAGGGTTCGGTTCCGTCTCTCCGATACACCGTTATGTTGCGGAGTGTATGGAGGAGTAAGCTGAGAGAGAATTCCATTCTCTTTTAAGTAATTCAGGAATTCGGCACTTAAGTATTCTCCTCCTCGATCCGATCTTAGGATCTTGATACTTTTGCCTGTTTGTTTTTCTACTTCATTCTTATATTCCTGGAACATATCAAAAGCTTCGGATTTATGCTTCATTAAGAAGACATGTCCGAATCTTGAGAAATCATCCGTAAAAGTAATGAAGTAAGAAAAACCGCTTCGCGCATGTGTAGACATTGGACCGCACACGTCGCTGTGTACGAGTCCCAAGAGCTCGCTCGCTCTTTCTCCGTGTCCAGAAAACGGAGCCTTTGTCATCTTTCCTTTGAGACAGGATTGACAAGTTGCATACGATTGATATTCGAACGGATCTAAATATCCTTCAGTATGTAACTTAGTCAATCTTCTCTCATTGATGTGACCCAGTCTACAATGCCATAAGAAAGTTTTATTAATTTCTGGAGACTTTCTTTTGTGTGCATTCTGGATATTGAAAACCTGTGGTTGGTTTAAAACGTATATACCGTTGTTCAATGTACCTGACCCAATCAAAACTTGATTAAGGTGAATGTTCACTACATTACTTACAAATGCAAATTCATAACCTTCTTTAGATAATAAAAATACAGAAATGATATTACAGGTTGCATTTGGTACATAATAACAACTACGCAAAACCAAAAAGTGTCCATCTGATAATCCCAGGTGATAGTCCCCCACGGCCTCAGCATCCATGCTAGCACCGTTCGCAACTCTGAGGGTCATGTCTCCTGCCTTCAAAACTCTACGCTTTCTCAACGCCTGCAAAGAATTACAGATATGAGATCCTGATCCGGTATCCAATACCCAGGATGTAGAGTTTATTGATAGACAGTTTTCAATAACATACACACCTGAAGCTGAAGCTGCAACTCGCTTCAAATCCTGTGTTCTGGCTTTCCAAGCCTTGCAATCTTGTTTCCAGTGACCACTTTTGTGACAATAGAAGCATTCTTCCTTCCCCACCAGCTTCCCCGCTACCTTTGTTGCTTTACCCTTTCCCTTCGTATCCACTTTACCGACACCGCCTCTTGGTTTGGCGGGGGCTTTCTTCTTCTTGATCTTGGCTTTCGCCCTGGACCTAGAAGAGGAAGATCCTCCTACAAACAAAGTGGATGTCTCCCTACCCTTCTGTAGGGTGCCCTCAGCAGTCCTCAACATGTTCAGAAGTTCGGCAAGTTCAACCTCCTTTCCTTGCATGTTGAAGTTAAGAATGAACTGGGCGTAAGTGGAAGGAAGGGACTGGAGAATCAAATCAGTATAGAGTTCATTCTCCAACGTGGTCCCAAGGTCCACGAGCTCCTCTATGTAGCCGATCATCTTAAGCACGTGGTCCGCTACCGATGATCCGACGGCCAACCTTGCCGAAAAAAGCTTCTTCGACACTTCGTATCTAGCGATACGAGACTGCTCTCCATACAGTTCTTTTGTATGGAGAAATATGGACTCTAGGTCCATATTCTCGTGCCTCCTCTGATGGTCGTTGTCCATCGAGGCTAGTACGAGGCATCTGGCCCTCGCGCAATCTATCTCCCATGTCTTACGGATTTCTACATCCGCGACGCTGGAGGTTGGACCTGGGACAGGGGGAGCTTTGGTGGTAAGTATATACCCCAGCTTGTCATAAGTGATAGCCATCTTGACATTCCTGAGCCAATCTTTGTAGTTTGGCCCTGTCAATATATTTTTATCTAATAGTAACTTAAGTCCGGTCATCTTGAATGGTCGCTGCAATTAAGAGAGAGAAAAGAAACACTTTAGCATGATGCTCTTGCAAGTTTAGAGTGGTTTTTAGTTTGTCTAAACTGGATGGCTCCCACTGTTTCTCGAATCCCTTCTCAAACCATAAAGAAAAGGATTAGTCGGGATCATTCTCACCGTACAATACTTGCTTAACCGTTCAGCCAGGCCAGTGTCGGTACTTCGAGGGAGGTTTTCCAACGCTTTCGCGAAGTTCCTTAATTAAGTAACCTATTTTCCCTGTGGGCGTAGCCCCGCTAACACCTTTCTAGGCACCTACTAGGTTTATAGCATTGATCGTTAAGTGAGAGTTTTCCCGAGGAGTAGCATATACTCACAGTAGGATCGGGATCCAAATATCATCGCGTGATAAAACCGAAGGAATCCTACCAGAATTATCACACTCCAAATGGTATGCAACGCTAGCAAGTTTCAGTACTTATGAAACTCCCGATGTGGAATTTTTCCCCATGCTCTTATGACTTTGGCGTGAGGTCAAAATGTCATAAGTCACATGTCAAGTTCTTCCCATCATTATCCTGGTTAATTTGAACCCACCCGTACCTACCCTTGACGTAGACCAAAACGGCAATACGACTGTCTCAAATCAACGCATTCTATCTATACAACGGATAAATATCCGGCAGCTACCAATCACTATGCCTTGGCGTGAGGTCAAAATACATAGCTTGAATACTACCGAATATTTAACCGAAATGATGGAGGGCTACGGATGGTTTTGGAGAAACCGTGAACGTAGTGAACTTGATATAATCGATGGAACGAGATAGCTTTTAAAAGGAGTGGTTCAAGCTCCGCGTTTAAAAGTTTAGTTTTGAAAAGAACCGAGTGGTTTTCAAAGTGTTCCAATCGACTTTTACTTGGTTTATTTTCTTGCATTAGTTCTTTTAATGCATCCCATCATTTAATCCTACCATTGCAGAAAACAACCAAAATATGACGTACGCTTATGCCATTCGCATTCGCCACGGGGCCCCGTCATCACCCGTTAGGTTACTTAACTAACGACAGAGCGAGGGCTGGGCTAGCGCGGCTGTAAAACATAAGCAACGCCTAAATAGTTATTATATATAAATATATAGCAATGATAGACATTACAGATCACAGATGAATACATTGGATATACTAGGAATCCGCAATGCGTTCGAGCCTGCAACGTAAAGCGGATTACACGGTCGCGGTGAATAGCCAATACCCCACCCAAGACCCCTACGGGTGCGGCAAACTACCCGCCAAGCACCCGAAGCGAAGCAACCTCCCTCACCACCGTGAGTAAGCCACTCGGCACTTCGCGATACCCGGTAGTTTGTGCACCCCCTCCATGGGTCTATCCTAAGAGCAAAAACAGTAAAAAGAATTATACAATGACGGCTACAACCCCGACCCGGTTGTGCGGCCATACAAATAATATTATTACATCAATTTACATGTTACAAATGAATGAAAGAAAAATAACGCTCATCTCACATCCACCCCGGCTATTCACCCGCGACAATCCAATCCATTCATATCCACAAACCAATAACAATCACTGATCACAGAGATGTATAACCCCGACTAATCGACTTATAGCGATTAGCCGACGTTCAATACATACAAGCATCACAGATATAACCGATATAGTTAAAGTGTAGTGAAGTTCCGAAAAAATACGGATTTATAGGCCCCCAAAAGTAAATTTTAGTTCTGGAAAATCTGGGCACATATAACATATCCTAAAAATCCCAAAACCAACACAGAAACACACTGCACCAAAATCGAGGCAGAGAGGAGACAAGACGGCCGCTGATGCGCGGCGCAATAGCATCCTATTGCCGCGGATCCGCGGCCATTTGGTCGACTCTCTGTCTCGTTTTTGGTGGTGTTCTTAACAAAACCCTGAGATAATTTTTGGTGTATAACAAATTTTATTTTGACCAGAAAAAAAATTAACAGAAACTTAGGGTTTTGCGAGTTTGGTTTTTCGATTTTCCGGTTTCGAAACTTCGTTACACTTTACTACTTAGCTAGTTTATGTTTAGTTAGGCTCTGATACCACTGTAAGTCCACGTTGCCCACCCCGGTGCTTACGGGGAGGCGGAAAACATAATAAAAATTGGATTTTTATCAACTATAGGCAACATGGACCAAGCTTTAAGGATCTTTGCTAAACAAAAACAAGCTAACCCTAACTAGTAACTAGCTAAGTGATGGAAAGGTTATACCTTGAGCTCAAAGTCCTTCTCTCCTTGCTACTTGGAATGGTAGAAAGAGGTCACCTTGCTTGTCTTCTCCCGTCAAAGAAGGATCCACCCGAAAGCCTCGACCTTTAGCTTCAACTCCAAGCTAGGAGTAACTAGAGTGCAAGAAATGCTAAGACTTGAACCCTAGAAGAGAGTAGAGAAGATCAAGTGAGGGTTTTTCTCAAGCTTTTTGTTTCTCAACACATGAGAGGGAGAGAGCTTGAGGGAGAGGATGAGCAAGAGAGAGAAATGATATGAGAGAATAAATTATTAGTGAGCCATTCTCACTAATATGTGTGAATAATTTTAATTGAATAATTAGCTTGAAAATTGTCATGGTAAATCATGACATGACCATTATCATTTCAATTTGCAAAGGTCAAAGAGCATCTTCCAAAAGAAATGATGATGGTCAAAGTGTCAACCTAGGTCAACAAGTCAATGAAGTCAAATGGTCAACAACAACAACCATGCACAATTATTAAGCTAATTATCAATTAACTATAATACACACAAAAGCAATAGGGTTAATAAAATGACAATAGCCATTAACCCTAAACAAGGTCCTCTCCCTCAATCTCAAGCAACTGTGCATACGCACCCGCATTCGTGATCCGAGGAGCACGAATACACTGAGAAAAACCAATCTCAAATCATATACTAGGATCCGGCTTAAACCAAAGCCCGCTAGTATAAACTGTCCGGACAGCAAACGTGCACAAGTGCGCGGATGCGAACGAACCCTGTCGCAAAACCATGCGACCTCTACTCATTTTGCCTAAAGGCGAATAGCTCTCTGTGTGGGACTCTAAAGACTCGACACTACGCTGGCAGTGGGTTTAACCACAGACCGCAAGCGGCACTAGCTGTACGTAACGGTCCCCAGGTAGATGTCGATAAGAAGACTGACGAGGTGAACCCCATCTGCACTGCTACTGAGCCTGTATGTGACAGTCTCCGTACAGTCCGGTCTGTTCGTCTAATACATCGCTTGGCGGGCCTAGGGGGCGGTGAACGTCAGTCCCCTAATAGCGGTACAAGTCGTGTCGGAGTGTAGCCCAGAACACCCTGAGATAACACTGGAAACCTACCAATATATCTCGCTTGCCCTGGCCAGGGACTACTCGTGTAATGGCTCTCCTGGACACAGCGCGATGTCAACCCCCAATACCGGGAGAGACGAATCCTGTCTAACCATCACTGCCTCCAAGTGCTTCGGGACTGCACCCAAAAACTACCTGTTTGCACGACTCCTTTGAGCCGTGGTAGGGTAGTAATCAAAGTGCAGTGGGAACACACTCGAGGAGAAGTGACAGTGTCAAGTCAGCGGAATAAGCTGTACTCATGTCACCTAGGAACTGATAACTGACTATAGGTATATTACCAACCAACAGTTCCCGACGAGTCCTGTCCAGTGTACTCGTAACTTAACGAGCACCCGCAAACTATCCCAAGTACGACGTACTAACGGCTGTGGGATAGACCGCCTCCCATACTGGGATGAGAAGCGCATACGCTAGTCTACTCCAGAGTATCGATGCCCTGTCTCGATAGTCCAACGACCAGGGACCTGTATAAGGATGTGCTTATAGATTACCCAGCTCCCACGAGTGCGAGCGCCATCACAACGATGGTAATCAAGCAAAGATCCTAAGGGCTCTACTAATATGTATACCAGCAATATGCTAAAAGAAACACATGCACATATTAAAGCAGAGACAAACCAAGTAGCATACTACCATTTCGAGCAAGATTGTATATACAACTGTGAATATCCCAAGCTTCCATTAAGTAATATACAAACTAGTATGATACAGTAATGGCCTCTAGGGCATATACACTAACAATCTCCCACTTGCACTAAGGCCATGTACTGGCGTATCGAAGACCTATCATCTCGATCAGCCGCTCGAACTGAGTCTAGGGCAAGGCCTTGGTAAATGGATCTTCTGTGTTATCCTCTGATGCAACTCTCCGGACCTCGATCTCCTGGCGATCCACGATCTCCCTGATCAGGTGATACCGCCTTAAGATGTGTCTGGATTTCTGATGGGACCTGGGTTCCTTCGCTAAAGCTATAGCCCCGTTGTTGTCGCAATACAGAGGTATTGGGTCAACAATGGACGGAACCACCTGAAGTTCTTTCAAGAACTTCCTCATCCAGACAGCTTCTTTTGCGGCATCAGATGCAGCGATGTATTCCGCTTCCATAGTCGAGTCAGCAACGGTTTCCTGTTTGGAGCTCTTCCAACACACCGCCCCTCCATTGAGGGTAAAGACAAAACCCGACATGGACTTGGAATCATCCTTGTCACTCTGGAAGCTGGAGTCAGCAAAGGCCTCAATCTGCAGGTCTTTTCCGCCATACACCAAGAACATCTCCTTAGTCCTTCTCAGGTACTTGAGAATGTTCTTTACTGCTATCCAATGTTTCTCCCCAGGGTTTGACTGATACCTGCTTACCACACTCAGTGCATAACCCACATCCGGTCTGGTACACAACATCGCATACATTATTGAGCCTACCGCAGAAGCGTAGGGTATAATAGACATGCGATCCCTTTCCAAATCAGTCTTGGGAGACATCTCTTTGGAGAGGGTGATCCCGTGACAAGCCGGTAGATTACCGCGCTTGGAATCTTCCATACTGAATCTCTTCAGTATGGTGTCGATGTACCTGGACTGCGACAGTCCTAATATCCTCTTGGATCTGTCACGGTAGATCCGGATACCCAGAATGTATGAGGCATCACCCAGGTCTTTCATGGAGAACCTGTGTGACAAGAACCCCTTGACAGATTGTAGCATAGCAATGTCATTTCCTATTAAGAGAATGTCATCCACGTATAAAATGAGGAATACTACAGTTCTCGCTACAAATCTACAATAGATGCATGGTTCATCTGGATTTTTGATAAAGCCAAATTCTTTGACCGTCTCATCAAAACAGATGTTCCAACTCCGCGATGCCTGCTTGAGTCCATAAATGGACTTGAGCAACTTGCACACCTTTCCGCTGCTCCCACCCTGAATGAATCCCTATGGCTGGTCCATATAGACACACTCCTCTAAATGACCATTTAGAAAAGCTGTATTTACGTCCATCTGCCAAATCTCATAATCGTGGAAAGCAGCGATGGCAAGAAGGATCCGAATGGATTTCAGCATAGCTACTGGAGAAAAGGTTTCGTCATAGTCCAAACCAGGTCGCTGACGAAAACCCTTTGCTACCAGTCTAGCTTTATAGGTCTCAACCTGCCCATCTACACCAATCTTCCTTTTGAAGATCCACTTGCATCCTACGGGTTTTACCCCGTCTGGAGCAATGTCCAACGTCCATACTTTGTTGGTGTACATGGACTCCATCTCGGTCCGCATTGCATCCAGCCATTTTACCGAGTCGACGCTCTGAATGGCTTGCTGGAAGCTAGTAGGCTCATCACAATCTATGATGCAGTCCTCTCTATCCCCGTCAATGAGAAAACCGTAGTACCTCTCGGGCGGATGAGACTGCCTACTACTCCTGCGCAGTGGCGTAAGAATGTCCTGTTCTTTTGAACCTTCTTGTTCCACTAAGCTTTCAGTAATAGTTTGTGGTTCTGGAATTTCTTCCAGTTCTATTGCGCTCCCACTTATTTCTTTTTCTAAAAACTGATGTTCCAGAAAATGGGCATTACGAGAAACAAGGACTTTTTGTTCCTCTGCGTAATAGAAAAGATACCCCCTGGAGTTCTTTGGGTATCCCACAAACTTGCACAGTACTGAGCGTGCCTCGAGCTTGTCCGTATGCTGCTTTTTGACATAAGCTGGACATCCCCAAATCTTCAAGTATTGAAGATAGGGTTTCTTCCCACTCCATAACTCATATGGTGTGGTAGGCACAGTCTTAGTGGGAACACGGTTCAAAAGATATGCAGCTGTTTCTAGCGCATATCCTCAGAACGGTCGCGGTAACTCAGCGTTACTCATCATGGACCGTACCATATCCAATAGGGTTCGGTTTCGTCTCTCCGATACACCGTTATGTTGCGGAGTGTATGGAGGAGTAAGCTGAGAGAGAATTCCATTCTCTTTTAAGTAATTCAGGAATTCGGCACTTAAGTATTCTCCTCCTCGATCCGATCTTAGGATCTTGATACTTTTGCCTGTTTGTTTTTCTACTTCATTCTTATATTCCTGGAACATATCAAAAGCTTCGGATTTATGCTTCATTAAGAAGACATGTCCGAATCTTGAGAAATCATCCGTAAAAGTAATGAAGTAAGAAAAACCGCTTCGCGCATGTGTAGACATTGGACCGCACACGTCGCTGTGTACGAGTCCCAAGAGCTCGCTCGCTCTTTCTCCGTGTCCAGAAAACGGAGCCTTTGTCATCTTTCCTTTGAGACAGGATTGACAAGTTGCATACGATTGATATTCGAACGGATCTAAATATCCTTCAGTATGTAACTTAGTCAATCTTCTCTCATTGATGTGACCCAGTCTACAATGCCATAAGAAAGTTTTATTAATTTCTGGAGACTTTCTTTTGTGTGCATTCTGGATATTGAAAACCTGTGGTTGGTTTAAAACGTATATACCGTTGTTCAATGTACCTGACCCAATCAAAACTTGATTAAGGTGAATGTTCACTACATTACTTACAAATGCAAATTCATAACCTTCTTTAGATAATAAAGATACAGAAATGATATTACAGGTTGCATTTGGTACATAATAACAACTACGCAAAACCAAAAAGTGTCCATCTGATAATCCCAGGTGATAGTCCCCCACGGCCTCAGCATCCATGCTAGCACCGTTCGCAACTCTGAGAGTCATGTCACCTGCCTTCAAAACTCTACGCTTTCTCAACGCCTGCAAAGAATTACAGATATGAGATCCTGATCCGGTATCCAATACCCAGGATGTAGAGTTTATTGATAGACAGTTTTCAATAACATACACACCTGAAGCTGAAGATGCAACTCGCTTCAAATCCTGTGTTCTGGCTTTCCAAGCCTTGCAATCTTGTTTCCAGTGACCACTTTTGTGACAATAGAAGCATTCTTCCTTCCCCACCAGCTTCCCCGCTACCTTTGTTGCTTTACCCTTTCCCTTCGTATCCACTTTACCGACACCGCCTCTTGGTTTGGCGGGGGCTTTCTTCTTCTTGCCCTTGGCTTTCGCCCTGGACCTAGAAGAGGAAGATCCTCCTACAAACAAAGTGGATGTATCCCTACCCTTCTGTAGGGTGCCCTCAGCAGTCCTCAACATGTTCAGAAGTTCGGCAAGTTCAACCTCCTTTCCTTGCATGTTGAAGTTAAGAATGAACTGGGCGTAAGTGGAAGGAAGGGACTGGAGAATCAAATCAGTATAGAGTTCATTCTCCAACGTGGTCCCAAGGTCCGCGAGCTCCTCTATGTAGCCGATCATCTTAAGTACGTGGTCCGCTACCGATGATCCGACGGCCAACCTTGCCGACAAAAGCTTCTTCGACACTTCGTATCTAGCGATACGAGACTGCTCTCCATACAGTTCTTTTGTATGGAGAAATATGGACTCTAGGTCCATATTCTCGTGCCTCCTCTGATGGTCGTTGTCCATCAAGGCTAGTACGAGGCATCTGGCCCTCGCGCAATCTATCTCCCATGTCTTACGGATTTCTACATCCGCGACGCTGGAGGTGGGACCTGGGACAGGGGGAGCTTTGGTGGTAAGTATATACTCCAGCTTGTCATAAGTGATAGCCATCTTGACATTCCTGAGCCAATCTTTGTAGTTTGGCCCTGTCAATATATTTTTATCTAATAGTAACTTAAGTCCGGTCATCTTGAATGGTCGCTGCAATTAAGAGAGAGAAAAGAAACACTTTAGCATGATGCTCTTGCAAGTTTAGAGTGGTTTTTAGTTTGTCTAAACTGGATGGCTCCCACTGTTTCTCGAATCCCTTCTCAAACCATAAAGAAAAGGATTAGTCGGGATCATTCTCACCGTACAATACTTGCTTAACCGTTCAGCCAGGCCAGTGTCGGTACTTCGAGGGAGGTTTTCCAACGCTTTCGCGAAGTTCCTTAATTAAGTAACCTATTTTCCCTGTGGGCGTAGCCCCGCTAACACCTTTCTAGGCACCTACTAGGTTTATAGCATTGATCGTTAAGTGAGAGTTTTCCCGAGGAGTAGCATATACTCACAGTAGGATCGGGATCCAAATATCATCGCGTGATAAAACCGAAGGAATCCTACTAGAATTATCACACTCCAAATGGTATGCAACGCTAGCAAGTTTCAGTACTTATGAAACTCCCGATGTGGATTTTTGCCCCATGCTCTTATGACCTTGGCGTGAGGTCAAAATGTCATAAGTCACATGTCAAGTTCTTCCCATCATTATCCTGGTTAATTTGAACCCACCTGTACCTACCCTTGACGTAGGCCAAAACGGCAGTACGACTGTCTCAAATCAACGCATTCTATCTATGCAACGGATAAATATCCGGCAGCTACCAATCACTATGCCTTGGCGTGAGGTCAAAATACATAGCTTGAATACTACCGAATATTTAACCGAAATGATGGAGGGCTACGGATGGTTTTGGCGAAACCGTGAACGTAGTGAACTTGATATAATCGATGGAACGAGATAGCTTTTAAAAGGAGTGGTTCAAGCTCCGCGTTTAAAAGTTTAGTTTTGAAAAGAACCGAGTGGTTTTCAAAGTGTTCCAATCGACTTTTACTTGGTTTATTTTCTTGCATTAGTTCTTTTAATGCATCCCATCATTTAATCCTACCATTGCAGAAAACAACCAAAATATGACGTACGCTTATGCCATTCGCATTCGCCACGGGGCCCCGTCATCACCCGTTAGGTTACTTAACTAACGACAGAGCGGGGGCTGGGCTAGCGCGGCTGTAAAACATAAGCAACGCCTAAATAGTTATTATATATAAATATATAGCAATGATAGACATTACAGATCACAGATGAATACATTGGATATACTAGGAATCCGCAATGCGTTCGAGCCTGCAACGTAAAGCGGATTACACGGTCGCGGTGAATAGCCAATACCCCACCCAAGACCCCTACGGGTGCGGCAAACTACCCGCCAAGCACCCGAAGCGAAGCAACCTCCCTCACCACCGTGAGTAGGCCACTCGGCACTTCGCGATACCCGGTAGTTTGTGCACCCCCTCCATGGGTCTATCCTAGGAGCAAAAACAGTAAAAAGAATTATACAATGACGGCTACAACCCCGACCCGGTTGTGCGGCCATACAAATAATATTATTACATCAATTTACATGTTACAAATGAATGAAAGAAAAATAACGCTCATCTCACATCCACCCCGGCTATTCACCCGCGACAATCCAATCCATTCATATCCACAAACCAATAACAATCACTGATCACAGAGATGTATAACCCCGACTAATCGACTTATAGCGATTAGCCGACGTTCAATACATACAAGCATCACAGATATAACCGATATAGTTAAAGTGTAGTGAAGTTCCGAAAAAATACGGATTTATAGGCCCCCAAAAGTAAATTTTAGTTCTGGAAAATCTGGGCACATATAACATATCCTAAAAATCCCAAAACCAACACAGAAACACACTGCACCAAAATCGAGGCAGAGAGGAGACAAGACGGCCGCGGATGCGCGGCGCAATAGCTTTCTATTGCCGCGGATCCGCGGCCATTTGGTCGACTCTCTGTCTCGTTTTTGGTGGTGTTCTTAACAAAACCCTGAGATAATTTTTGGTGTATAACAAATTTTATTTTGACCAGAAAAAAAATTAACAGAAACTTAGGGTTTTGCGAGTTTGGTTTTTCGATTTTCCGGTTTCGAAACTTCGTTACACTTTACTACTTAGCTAATTTATGTTTAGTTAGGCTCTGATACCACTGTAAGTCCACGTTGCCCACCCCGGTGCTTACGGGGAGGCGGAAAACATAATAAAAATTGGATTTTTATCAACTATAGGCAACATGGACCAAGCTTTAAGGATCTTTGCTAAACAAAAACAAGGTAACCCTAACTAGTAACTAGCTAAGTGATGGAAAGGTTATACCTTGAGCTCAAAGTCCTTCTCTCCTTGCTCCTTAGAATGGTAGAAAGAGGTCACCTTGCTTGTTTTCTCCCGTCAAAGAAGGATCCACCCGAAAGCCTCGACCTTTAGCTTCAACTCCAAGCTAGGAGTAACTAGAGTGCAAGAAATGCTAAGACTTGAACCCTAGAAGAGAGTAGAGAAGATCAAGTGAGGGTTTTTCTCAAGCTTTTTGTTTCTCAACACATGAGAGGGAGAGAGCTTGAGGGAGAGGATGAGCAAGAGAGAGAAACGATATGAGAGAATAAATTATTAGTGAGCCATTCTCACTAATATATGTGAATAATTTTAATTGAATAATTAGCTTGAAAATTGTCATGGTAAATCATGACATGACCATTATCATTTCAATTTGCAAAGATCAAAGAGCATCTTCCAAAAGAAATGATGGTGGTCAAAGTGTCAACCTAGGTCAACAAGTCAATGAAGTCAAATGGTCAACAACAACAACCATGCACAATTATTAAGCTAATTATCAATTAACTATAATACACACAAAAGCAATAGGGTTAATAAAATGACAATAGCCATTAACCCTAAACAAGGTCCTCTCCCTCAATCTCAAGCAACTGTGCATACGCACCCGCATTCGTGATCCGAGGAACACGAATACACTGAGAAAAACCAATCTCAAATCATATACTAGGATCCGGCTTAAACCAAAGCCCGCTAGTATAAACTGTCCGGACAGCAAACGTGCACAAGTGCGCGGATGCGAACGAACCCTGTCGCAAAACCATGCGACCTCTACTCATTTTGCCTAAAGGCGAATAGCTCTCTGTGTGGGACTCTAAAGACTCGACACTACGCTGGCAGTGGGTTTAACCACAGACCGCAAGCGGCACTAGCTGTACGTAACGGTCCCCAGGTAGATGTCGATAAGAAGACTGACGAGGTGAACCCCATCTGCACTCTTACTGAGCCTGTATGTGACAGTCTCCGTACAGTCCGGTCTGTTCGTCTGATACATCGAATGGCGGGCCTAGGGGGCGGTGAACGTCAGTCCCCTAATAGCGGTACAAGTCGTGTCGGAGTGTAGCCCAGAACACCCTGAGATAACACTGGAAACCTACCAGTATATCTCGCTTGCCCTGGCCAGGGACTACTCGTATAATGGCTCTCCTGGACACAGCGCGATGTCAACCCCCAATACCGGGAGAGACGAATCCTGTCTAACCGTCACTGCCTCCAAGTGCTTCGGGACTGCACCCAAAAACTACCTGTTTGCACAACTCCTTTGAGCCGTGGTAGGGTAGTAATCAAAGTGCAGTAGGAACACACTCGAGGCGAAGTGACAGTGTCAAGTCAGCGGACTAAGCTGTACTCATGTCACCTGGGAACTGATAACTGACGATAGGTATATTACCAACCAACAGTTCCCGACGAGTCCTGTCCAGTGTACTCGTAACCTAACAAGCACCCGCATACTATCCCAAGTACGACGTACTAACGGCTGTGGGACAGACCGTCTCCCATACTGGGATGAGAAGCGCATACGCTAGTCTACTCCGGAGTATCGATGCCCTGTCTCGATAGTCCAATGACCAGGGACCTGTATAAGTATGTGCTTATAGATTACCCAGCTCCCACGAGTGCGAGCGCCATCACAACGCTGGTAATCAAGCAAAGATCCTAAGGGCTCTACTAATATGTATACCAGCAATATGCTAAAAGAAACACATGCACATATTAAAGCAGAGACAAATCAAGTAGCATACTACCATTTCGAGCAAGATTGTATATACAACTGTGAATATCCCAAGCTTCCATTAAGTAATATACAAACTAGTATGATACAATAATGGCCTCTAGGGCATATACACTAACAAAGAGCCCATGTCTTAAGCTAGTTAAGATTTGGGGTTGACCGGCCTATGTCTAAAAGCAAAATCCGGACAAGCTCGAGGCAGGGTCTGTAATGTAGAACTGGAAAGGTTCCAGCTATACAAACTACAGCAGACAATTTGGTAGAACCAAAGGATTCAGTAGATTCCAACGAACCTCAGCCTCTCTGCCGATCTAGTAGGGTTCCTCACCCACCTGAGAGATACTTCGGTTTCTCGATGACAGTGGGAGCGAGGATTGCATCATGAGATGATGACCCAACCAGTTTCGAGCAGGCCATCGAGAGTAGGGACTCTGTAAGAATGGCTGGATGCTTAGTGATCTGAGATGGAATCCTTATACACCAACAAAGTATGGACTTTGGTTGCTATATCTGAACGGTTAAATCCCCATCAGGAGCAAGTATATCTTGAGAAGATTACTTGGTGTAGATGGACAAGTTGAGACTTTCAAAGCTAGACTTGTTAAAGGTTTTCGTCATCGACCAGGCACGAATAATGATAAAACCTTTTCCAGGGACTATGCTTAAGTCCATCCAGATCCTACTTGCCACGGCTACATACCATGACTACGATATCTGGTGGTTGGGTGCCATGACAACTTTTCTAAATAATGATTTAGAAGAGAACGTCTATAAGAGCACAGCCAGAGGGCCTCGTAGACAGTGGGAGCAGCGGAAACGTGTGCAAGATGCTTTATAGGATAAAGCAGGCATCGCGGAGTTGGAACATCTGTTTTGATGGATTAGTCAAAGAAGTTGACATCATCAAAATGGTAGATGAACCTTGTATAAACAAAAAGGTAGTAGAGAGTATGGTGACGATCCTCGTAGAGTACGTGGATGACATATTCTTGTTAGGGAAGGAGTTTCCTATGCTACGCTCGATCAATCTCCGCTTATCACAATGATTTTCCATATAGGATCAAAGTGATACCTACTAAATCCTAAGCTTTGGATCTATGAGATAGATCTAATTGGATGTAAGGATACTCACTAGTTGGAGTGAGATGGTATCAATCGATCCTGGGGAGAATCACTGGAAGGGTTCCAGAGTGATAAAGACGACTGAATGTCAGTCACAGGCATTGTCTTTACCCTCAGTAAAGGGACGGTATGTTGGAAGAGTTCCAAGCTAGATACCGTGGCAAACTAGACGATAAAGGCTGGTAACATCGCTATTAAAGATACTACCAAAGAGGCAGTTTGGGTGTATATTGGTTCATAAGATGAACTAGGTTCCTACCATTGTGTGACAATAGAACTATGGCTTTGGCCAAAGAAACCCTGGTCCCATCAGTGACCCAGACATATTCTGAGGCAGCATCACCTGATCATGGAGATAGTTGATCTCCAGGGTGATCGAGGTTGGGAGAGTAGACTCAGAGGACAACACGGCGGATCCACTCACGAAGGCCTTTTCCCAAAGAGAGACTTTTAGGGGATGGTTGAGTATTAGATACTACAACCACTGCTACAGATGGCCCTAGTGCAAGTGGGAGATTGTTAGTTATATGTATGCCCTAGAGGCCATTACTGTACATTGGATGTATATTGTAGTGGATGCTGGGACATATATAGGTAGGACTTTCTTGCTCGACATGATAGTACGCTATCTGGTTGCTCTTTGTCTTAACATGTATACTTTCTGTCTCTCTGATTACATGTTGATAAAGCCCTTAGGATGAGTACTCGACTTCCAGGACTATGATGCAGATCATACTAGTGGGGCCTGGGTAGTCAATGAGTACATCCTTCATTGTTCCTAGTCGTGGGAATATCGAGACGGGGCATCGATATTCCAGAGTAGACTAGCGTATATCTTCTCGACCCATGTGTTGGGCGATGGATGATCCTATATCCATTGGTGTTTGACATCAGAGATGGTATGCGGGTGCTCAGTGGAGACTGGGTACACTGAACGGACTCGCCGAGAACTACCAGATGGTATTATACCTCACGTCAGATGGCAGTTCTCTGGTGACACTGGTACAGCTTAGTCTGTTGACCCGTGATCGTCATAGAGTCTTGTGTGTCTCCCACTGTGCTTTGATTTCCACCCTACCACGGCTCTACTGATTCGAGCAAACATGTGGTTTTTGGGTACAGTCCCGATTCACATGGAGGCAATGACCGATAAGAGGGGATTCGTCTCTCCCGGTATTGGGGGTTGATGTTGCGCTATGCACGACTGGCCATAACAGGAAATCCCTGGCCAGGGTTGCTGTGATATACTGGTAAGAGTTATCAGTAGTTTCACGAAAGTTATGGACCCTACGTCGGCATGACTTATCAAGCTATTGGGGTCTGACGTTTACCACCCCTAGGCGAGATATGCGACATATCAGACGAACAGACCGGACTGTACGGTAAGTGTTACTGGTTGGATTCACAGGAGTGTGAGCGGGCTTGCTCGTCGATCTTCTGATCGCTTAATACCCGGGTGGCCGTTACGTTTAGCAGACCGCTTGCGGCTTGTGGGTGTTTGATATGATCATCATCTGCTACCGGCGTATTGACGAGTCTTTAGAGTCCTACACAGAGGTTTCCTGGCTCAAGCGAAACGAAATAGGAGCGCATATGAGATATGTGCGGGACCGAGAATAATGCGTGCATGTGATACCGTATTCCATTCTCGGGATGAATGTATCGATTGGTTGTATGCGATATAACCTGGTTATCGAATCAAGGATTGATTCGGTAAGCCGATACATGGATACTAGTCGGTTATATGCGATATGACCGGATCGTTAGATCAAGTGTTGATTTAATGTATAATTATATATTTGATATATTACTTTACATTAACTATTATTGGTTCACTTTAAAAGGATTTTCTCACTTGAAATGCACATTGTATATATGATATATTTTTGTGCATTTGTTTGTATCATGTTTGATGATACTTGCTCATTTGGGTTTCTGTAAAGATTAAACCATGTTTAGTGAATGGTTAGGGTTTCTTTTCTCTTATTTATTTATCTATTTATTATTGTTTTGGAAAAGATAAAGAGAAAAAGATATGGTGGCTTAGTTTGTTTTTTCTTTGAAGCTTCTTGAAGCTTTGAACAAGCCCACCATTCTTGTCTCTTCTCTAACCCTAACCATTCATCTAACCTTGGTTAAATCTCTACACTAAACCATGGTTGAATACATGATAAGTATTCATTTTATTTCCTTTTTTAAATACTTATCATATTCTTTTTCCCCTTCATCATCTTCTTCTTCCATGAAGAAAAGCTTGCTACTCCAATGGCAAGTGATGAAATTGAGTGAGAAATCCAATTCTAAAGTGAACCCACCTCCTATTTCTTCATCCTCTACCTCTTGCCAAGTAGTATAGGGTGTTTCCTTCACAAGTTTTCATGGCTTTGTGAAGGTGGAGCTTGATCTAGTGATGCCTCAACGTAGATCATCTTCGGCATCGAAGCCGACGACCAAGCCCGTTCATTTCTTCGATGAAGCCGATGCTTGAGTCCGGAATCCGATTTGGACAGCGAGGGGACTTCATCGCGGAGCCTAGGAGGTGGAGGACCGGATCTACAAAGGTTGTAGCCCCTTCCCTTTAGCTATATTTCCGTTTACTTGCTTGCATCGCCTATATATCTAGTTAACGATCCGTATTAGGGTTTGTAGGCACTTGTAAAATTTGAATTAGCCATGCTTGATCACTTGTGAGACTTCATTAGTGTGCCTAGGAACCCTACAAGGATTTCACAAGAGAATTTTTCCCTTTTACAAGTCGAGAGGACTCATAAATGGTTGTTTCCTTCCATGTCGAGATTCGACTTTGGAGAGTGTGTCCCCTGAATATTATACAATGGCCCATCTTGGACCGACTTGCAGGGTCCCAATACTTAGGAAACAAGTCCTTATCCCCATTGTCTAAGGCTTTCCCCTAAGTGTCGAGATGAATCGAGAGATTATTGGTTGACTGGCTCCGCTTTCTGCGGTGTCGTGGTTGACTGGCTCCGCTTTCTGCGGTATCGTGGTTGACTTGCTCCGCTTTCTGCGGTGTCGTGGCTGACTTGCTCCGCTTTCTGCGGTGTCTGGGTAGGCTTGCTCCACTTTCTGCGCTTTCTGCTGTGTCGGGGTTGACTTGCTCCGCTTTCTGCGGTGTCGGGGTTGACTTTCTCCGCTTTCTATGATGTCGGGGTTGACTTGCTCCGCTTTCTATGGTGTCGGGTTGACTTGCTCCGCTTTCTGCGGTGTCTTGGTTGACTTGCTCCGCTTTCTGCGTTGTCTTGGTTGACTTGCTCCACTTTCTGCGGTATCAGGGTTGACTTGCTCCGCTTTCTATGGTGTCGTGGTTGACTTGCTCCACTTTCTGCGGTGTCGGGTTTGACTATAGGTTGTCTGTGAACCGTAGAGTCTTAGAACTAGGGATTGTGCCGTAGCTCTGATTGGTGATGTCGCGTACGTATCCTGCTGGAACGAGGATGAACGCCGTTGTTGATCTCTAGGCTGTAGATGTTTCCATTGAAATCTGACTCTCCGTTTGACAGAGTCTGTCGGGAAATGTGGTTCCCTTTTCTTTTGTGCCCATAGATCGTATACAGGGGTCAGTATGGACTCGTCTGTAGGGTAGAAGTTTTATTCTTTCATCATTTTCATTTTTATATTTCCTTCCGCGATGCTCTATCATTTCATCTTTTTATAACGCGAAAGTTGCGATTGCCCAATCATTTCCGCTATTTTTCACGGTACCAAATAATTTCGGCTAATTTTCTTTTTACTCGCTGCTTTTTATTGCGAGTTGCCCAATCATTTCGGCTTTTTTTTGTATGCATATCTTTTACTTGCTAATTTTGTTGCAAGTTTCCCTATCATTTCGGCTATTTCATATGCATTTATAGCTCGCTGACTTTTTGCAGCGAGTATGGAACTTGGAATCTGATGCCAATCTTAGTATCAGTATCGCTGCGACTGGAATATTGCCCGGAGCGAATCATCATTTGCCGTGAAAGGACTTAGAATTTGATACCGATTTAGGCATCAGCATCGCTACCACTGGGACATTGCCAGGAGTGAATCATCATTTGCCTCTGTCGATTCGAACAAAGGTGGCTTAGCAAACAGGGTTAGGATCCTGTCGACTAAGGCTTTTGACTTCATGAGCCGTAAGGGTCTCATAAAGGTGTTTCTCCCTACGAGTCGTGAGGATCTCATAGGTGCGATTTCTCCTTTGGAATCGTGAGGATTCTTAAGTGCATGTTCTCTTATAAGTCATAAGGATCTTGCAAGAGTGTTTTCTCCTTATAAGTCGACCTTATAAGTCGAGAGGACTTAAAAGTGTCGTTCACCACATGAGGACATTTCACGCCATCGGTGGAACTTGGTGGGGGAGATGTTTGTTTGTGCCCGTGGATTGTATACAAGGGTCAACATTGATCCGTTTGTAGGGCAGTCTGGGAAATGTGATGGCTTAAGAACAGGTTCAGATCCATATAGCTTAAGGCTTTTGAATCTTATGAGTCGTGAGGGTCTTATAAGAGGGTTCTCCTTACGAGTCGTGAGGATCTCGTAAGTGTAATTTCTCCTCAGGAATCGTAGGGATCCTTAAGTGTGTTGCTCCATTGTAAGTCGTAAGGATCTCACGAAGGTATTTTCTCCTTACAAGGTCGAGAGGACCTTGCAAGTGTGCACAAATTTTTTTTACGAGTCTGCGCCCTTTCAGGTTTTCACAAACTCGCCGGTAGCCCTGCTGTTTTTACACACGGAGCCCTTTCGGGTTTTCATCTGTGCCCATCTTGCTTATGGACGCACCATGTTTTTTTTTGCGTCAGCCCAAGGATGCTGCGGTTTGTAGTAATTTAAGGATATTGCGGTCCGTAGCTAGTTTCAGGACATTGCGGTCCATTGCTAGTTTAGGGGCGTTTCGGTCCGTTGTTAGTTTAAGGACATTACGGTCCGATGTTTTCCGTGTTTGGGACGGGGTATCGTTGGATACTGCTTTTAGAGTATTGACTCAAGAAGATAGCGAGCGGATATAGACGTCGTCATCTATCATTAACCTAGTTCGTGACTCGTCATGCGTAGTGCTTCATAAGGAATCGACTGTTTATTGGCCGTAAGGGTCTTTCTCCGTGCATATCCATGAGCAAGTAAGCCCCACCTTGGTAGACTTTGTCTATGATGTACGGGCCCTCATAGTTCGGCTCGAATTTCCCCCGTTTGGCACCATTGGGGATCATAGGTCTCTTGACCACTAGCATGAGTTCATCTTGGCGAAATGTTCTCGGCCTAGTTAATCTTTCGTATGAGCGCATCATCTTTGCTTTGTGAGCTTCTAGGTTTTGCTGTGCCATGAGATGAGATTCATCGAGGGCGTCGAGCTCTTCAAGCCGAATATGAACATTCTCTTCGTCTGTTAGCTCGTAATGAACCGCTACTCGTAGAGAGGGTAGCTCTATCTCCAAGGGGAGTACTGCTTCAGCGCCGAATACCAATGCATACGGCGTTATGTTCGTAACCGTTTTGAACGTAGTTCGATACGACCAAAGAGCTTCATGCAGTCTCTCGTGCCAGTCCTTTCTATTTTTGGACACCATCTTCTTTATAATTTTCGTCAAGGTTTTGTTGAAAGCCTCAGCTAGACCGTTAGCTCGGGGATTATAGACCGAAGAGTTTCTCCATTCTATATTTTGCTGCTGTGCGAAGCGGCTGATCTTGTGACTTCTGTAGGCCGGCCCGTTATTGGAGATAATCCGTCGCGGAGTGCCGAACCGATAGATGACGTGTGTCTTGAAGAAATGGAGGATGTTCTCCTTCTTCACTTACCTTAGCTGTATGGCTTCTGCCCACTTGGAGAAGTAATCAGTTGTCGCCAATATGAACCGATGTCCTTTGGATGACGCCGGTTCGATGGGCCTAATTTTGTCGGTTCCCCAGATTTCGAACTGCCAGCTAGCTACTGTTGGGTGTAGTGGATTTGGATGCTGGTGGATGAAGTCTCCATGAATTTGGCACGAATGGTATTGCTTCGCGTATTCGAGGCAGTCATGAATCATCGTGGGCCAATAGTAGCCCATTCTTTGATCTTCAGCTTCATCTTTGACCCGGCTTGATGAGAACCACAAAGTCCGTCATGAGTTTCTTGAATGACTCTCCTTGCTTCTTTCGGTCCCAGGCATCTCAGCCACAAAGAGTCGAACGATCTCTTATACAGAGTAGCATTGACGAAGGAGAAAGACAGAGCTCGTCTTATGAGCTGATGTCTTGAGGATGCATCTTCAGGTGTTCGACGGGATTTGAAGTAGTCTATAAAGATTTCTCTCCAATCCTTAGCCCTTCCTTGGTCCTCTATTTGTAAGGCTGTTTGCTTGGTCGGTTCCTTTTCTTTAGACCACTCTGGAGATATTTCTGCTTGTGCAAGAACCCGATGGCTCTGCAAAATGATCCTTACGTCATCAAGGTTTTCGCCAGCCAGTTCTTTAGAGAGTTTGGCTAATGCGTCCGCCTTGCTATTTTCCGCACACGGTATGCTTTCCAGGGCGTAAGAAGGGATTTATGTCAGCAATTGTTCCACTCTCTCACCGTACTTCACCAACTCAGGTTTGCACGTTTGACAGTCACCGTTTACTTGACTAACAACCAGCTGGGAGTCTCCGTATATGAGAAGGTTTTCGATTCCCATGTCGACAGCGATCTCAAGACCTGCTATCAAAGCCTCATATTCCGCTTCATTATTTATCCTCGGCTCTGCTAAGGAAAAGGTAAAGCGCATTATCCCTCCTTGTGGAGTCACGAAGATAGGGTCCACCCCAGATTTGATTATGGGGGAGCTTTGCTTTTGCTTCTTCATGAAAGATGCCCCATCGAAATAGAGTTCCCATCAGGTATCACTTCCTCCTCTCTCCTCGTTGATCATGTAAAATGCGTGCTCGTCTGGAAATTCGCAATTTAGGGGTGAATTGGCAGGTATCGGATGCTCAGCGAGGAAGTCGGCGATGGCATGGCCTTTCACTGCCTTGAGAGGTCGGTATGTTATCGAGAATTCCATTAAGAGTAGGGCCCATTTAGCAAGCCTTCCTGTTAATATGGCTCTTGACATCAAATATTTGAGAGGATCCACTTTCGATATGAGGTGGACCTCATGCACCAAAGCATAATGCCGAAGCTTCGTTATCGCGAAGATTAATGCCAGGCAGTGTTTTTCGATAGGGGAGTAGTTGTTTTCTGCCCCCAGGAGAACTCGACTCAAATAATAAAAAGCTCTCTCTTTCCCTTGGTCGTTCTTTTGTGCCCATAGTGTTGGGATATGATTGGTAGAGTTTTTGCGTGCTAAGTTTATTACCGCAATCAAGACGGTTTCGCTTGTTGCTAGCCGGTTGAGTACGGGTCGTCCGCAGGGAGATGGGAATCTTTTTCTATGTGCTTTAACGAGTTAAGTACAAACGTCCAGGTTTGTTTTTAGATTACTTATGTGCTAAAATGATATATAAAGAGAGCTTGTTAGGGTTATGATTAGGTTAGTTTGAGTTAGGAGTCGCTCACTTCTTTCGTTGCCACTCTTAATACCGGTGTTACGGTAATCGGCAACAATGGGGATTAGCACGACTAGGAAGGAACTTGCGAGTACAAGCTAGGCTTTCCAATGCATAAGTTCTTCCTTTTGGTGATTGTCCGTCCGTTCTTGGTTCTTAGCCTTAACCTCCGGTTAATTCACCCACAACCGGTCTCACTAAGGAATCACCGCTATCATGTAGGATAGGGTGCCGTAGGGAGCGGATTGTGGTTCAATTAACGGGAGTCCGAATCAAGATGTTGGGCTAGAAAAGAGTGAGAGAGATTTTCTTCTCTCAAACTTTCCTTATCCTACCCTAACAAGTATGAAAACTACTCACCCATTATAAGAAAAAGAAAATAAAACAAAAGGAGGAAGATAGAAAGAAAGAGGTTAGAAGATTACAACTAGCTATTTGAGACCTCACTTTGGCAAGGATCAAGCTTAAGCATCATTGTTCTTTAAGGATAAAGAAAAAGGGAACAAGAAAGAAACAAACAACAAATAACAACAACTAGATTAGAAAATGAAAAATACAAGCAATTATAATTAACAATTACAACAAGATAAGCATGATAACAACAAGAACTCCTTTATTCATTCTTCACTTACAAAAGCTCACTACAAATTTTTAATGGAGAAGAGACGAGAAGAGGAAGAACAACAACAACATATATCCTAAAATCTAAATACAAGAATAAGCACCCTTGGCTTTGGCAAGTTCTGGACTATTTATAGGCAGGGAACTGAAACTCTAGGGCAACTTTCAGACCATATATGAAATTACCAATCTGCCGCCAAAATACGGTCGTCCACTGAGCCAGTATGGCCGCGGTTCCGCGGCCTAAGCGCGCTCGTGCCGCGAAACCGCAGCCTTTTTGATGAGTTAGGTCACAAGATTTTGGGACCTTCCCTGGTGTGCAGTCCTCTTCAGTGTGGTATAGTACTTTTCTCAGAAGCTCTTAACAACCCTTCCAGAAATTTAGTAGATTAAAAGGTGATGTGATGTGGATCTTTTGCCATGATTTCCTCGAGCTCCGCGTAGATATGTTGGATCTTGTGTTGACATTGAGCTTTGTGCATTAAAATGACATTGATTTGCCATTTTGTCTGTAACGTTTTGAAAATCGTTTCGGTGAAATTTCGAAAAATCGGTAAAATATGGGGGGTTTCTGTAAAAAGTCAAAATACAAATATCTTATTATGAAAATTAAATATATATATTCTAGCTATGTAATTACTAGTATTTGGTTTTTATTGAGCCACTGGTGAAATTTCAAATTTTCTGAAAAAAATATTATTTTAATATTATTTTAAGCCGTCACGAATACATTTAATTAGGGAAAATTACAAATTGGAATGAGTTGAAACAAATTTTGTGCATCATAAAACATTAAACAAAATTTTATCATGTGGTTTTCGAAACGAAATCGTTTGCCAAAACGGTTTAGAAAATTATGGAAGAAAAATGCTTTAATGGTGAAAATAAGTTAAATGGAGATTTGGGGTATAACATTTATCATTTTTACTCACCATACTAACCCACATCCATCCCCAAGTTGTGTGGCCGAGCCCCCTTGGCAGCCCCAAAATACTTGTTCACCTCATCTCACAAAAAGAAAAGAAAAGGAAATTAAAAAAAATGATATGAATAAAGAATGATGCATAGTGTATTGTTGTGAGGTATGGGTATTGTTTTCTTTGCTTGACTTTTTGCCCCCACCTCTCTCCCACTCCCTCAAAATTCTGGCCGAGCCTCTTCAAGTGCAGCCCCCAATTTTCCCCCTCTCATTTCCTCATCAAAAACATTACAAAATGCATCAAAAATCCACCAAAAATCCCACAAAATCAAAATCAAAGCCCTACCCATTTTTCCTTAGCCCATATAGCATGGATCTTGGTGCAAAGATCTCAATTTGGAGGTCAAGTTCCATATTTGATCTCATGGTCTGTGAAGGTATAACTCTAACCCTTTTGCTTAATTTGATGTTAATACTTTAAATCAACTTAATTAGGTGTTTAATTTAGGTTTTAAATTGCAAGTTTAAATTCAAGAGAAGGGTTAAATTAAAGTTATGGTTGTGATAATTTTTTCATGGTAGTGTGATGTATTTTAGCATCTTAAGATATGCAAAACCTAATCTTGTAGCTAATTTGCAAATTGTTATATTTAATTTGCCCAAATTGTGATAATTATGATAAATTGCTAACTAGGTTTTAGGAATTTTATTAAAATGTGGGATTAAAATCTAGTTAGGGTTTTTAGCACATCATTAAGGTTTCCATGAGTGGTTTAACCATTTAAAATATGCAAAACCAAGCTAAATTGTTAAATTGTGAAATTTTGCTTTAAAAAGTGTTAAATTGGATATTTTTGCAAAACTAGAATTTTGGAATTTATACAAGTTGATGAGAATAAATTATTGATATGGTTTCTATAACTTGGTTATGATATTTGGTGGATATTGGGGCCATTAGTTTCGATTAAACATCGAGTTTTAAAGTGAAACAGCTAATTGATGCTTACTAGGTTTCTTGTAATAAATCGATTTAATCAATTTATTGGTTTTGATGAATTGCATCGTATTTTATATATTTTTAGTGAATTGTAAAACCATGATTTGGTACGTTTGGTATTTTTCTCGATCATTCGGCGTTTGTACGCCGATGTCGAGGGTTTTTGGGTTGATTTGAGAAAGCAAACCATAGGATTTGACCTATGTGGGATTCGTGAGTAGTTTTGGTCATGAGTCGGATTTCAATGCGATACGGTGCGTTATGATATGTAGGTACCCCATGTGGACTTCGAGACGACAAGCAAGCGCGTGGCGACATCGGCACCGGCGAGCGAGGACCAGGTGAGTAGATTTATATCTATGGGGAGAAGTCGGGTGGATGGCGTATTGCACCTCCGCAGTTCGTGGTGATGTATACGAATACGTATACACACATATATATATTGTTTATATATTGTTTGAGTGCATTGATGATAATATGGATATTTGGTGTTCTTGGATATTTAGTGTCGCGAAACCCTAGAGGAGTGGTCGCACCACGTATGCACACACCCACCCATACTTGCATACTTTCTTCTTTCATTTGTGCTTATTCAGGAATACATAGTTATGTGTTCACATGGGTATGGGACTATGTGTTCACATACGGATTTGAGGATGATACTTGGGATGAGTCGATGAGATCTGTATTGAGGTAGTGAATTCGGTGATATGGCTGGATTCGTATTTGAGATGCGACATGACGCTGTAGCGGGTCCTTTGACGTAGTGTTTCACACACGTGCATGCATACGTAGGTGGTATCTGTATTGTACTAGACATAGATCCGTACCCGGATTATGATCTTTGATAAAGGGGATACCAGATGAATAGTGTGATGAATGTGATATTGACCCGTACCCAAATGTGGGGATGCCGTACGACAGATTTACGTACGAGCTATATATTGATGATAGATCCGCACTCTTGACTTGGGAATATCTGATTATAGATATGGTATCGGATGTGATATTATCGAGGCGGGATCACCGACTAAGATATATATATATATATATATGTTTATATATATATCGACTCAGATGTTTGGCGGTTTCCTTACCTGTAGTTCAGCTTGTTAGTTCAGCCGTATAGTTTAGTGTAGTTGTTAGACTAGATTAGACTCCTACCTATTTCAAAAACAAACGAATCGTGGGTATTTTAAAAGACAGGTCAAGGGATTCTACGGATATTTCAAAAGACGTGTCTTTTCTTAAAAACACCGTAGCCCTTATTTTCAAAACACCGCGATTCGTGTTATTTCAAAAGGCGCTATTGTAGGACTTATATTAGGGTAATGCTGTTTAGTTACCGTTGTGTCTAGTATTCAGCTCCTGCATATTATTGCTGTTGCTCCGCATCGCATACTTATTGTAATTCATATTTCATTATTGATATCATGCTGTTCGGACACCATCACCATTACCGATGATGCGTATGTACCACGTACACTTACTTGCCGGCTCAGACACATCTTCATCGGTAATTGCCATGTCACGTACACATAGAAAATACTATTACTTTGACATAGCCTGTTAGCTAATAGTTTAGACATGATATTAGTGTACTTGCCTTATATGCTAGTTTAGACATTGTAGTTATTACCTGCTACTTCATGCAAACTGTTATTCATTATATGCCGCATTCATGGATGCTCATGCTTATATTCATGGTTTTACATGCTATTGATAATTCGGATTTCCATGATATTTTCTGGATTTGGAGAAAAACCGCAAAACATATATAAACTGCTTTCTCTCTTTTTAAATAAAAATGCGGTTTTCCCATGATGTATGAGTCGTCCACCATGAGTTTGCTGATGGATTTCGAGACCGATTCGAGGAGATGGATGAACCGTTTCGGGTACATGGTGGGCCCGGTAAGGTACCCCGGGGCAAGAAGCGCGTGGTCATGACGATGTGAGCCTGGCAGGGGGAGAGTACCTACCGGTGATATTACCCGACGCGTCGGATATCCGGAGGATACCGTCGTGGTCTTGAGATGGATGGTAGGGGCCGGTCTGGACTGACGGCGCCCTAGATATTGAGATTTCGAGATATTGAGGTACTGAGATTTGATGATACAGGCCAGTCCGGATACCCGGAGCCTGAGGTTTTGAGACATTGAGATTTATATTTTATGTCAATGCTAGACACTGTTGATGCTGCTTTCATTTATGATACCTCATATTAAAAATACAAAGGAAATCTCACTAATTTATGAAAACAGTTTCTTCATTTACATGTATTCTGTTTTCATGCATTCATACCTCATTCATATGATATATTGCTACCTGAGGCACTGACACGGGCACATGAGATTACACTCGGGTTAGATATTACCCTAGCCATTATTATAGGCTGCATGTTATACCTATATTTGAGGATATATTATGATCTTTGACCTAGGTTGCGTTATTTATGCGATTTCTTTCCGTAGATGTTTTTCTATTCACGAGTTGGCAACTCACCCCCGTTGTGCCCCAGTTTCTTGCAGGTTTTCCGTACAGGTTTCATTACGGCTTGCAGGCATAGTTTCCTCCGGGTGATTTGCTAGTAGGTGGGTTTACTTGTATCGTACCCCCCATTATATAACTTGTATATTATTACTCTATTGGATCTAGAAGTTCCATCAACCAAAAATGTATTTTTTTGAGATAGAGACCAAAGATGCTATTCTTTCGACCTTAGAGTCGCGCGTTTTATTTCTGTGGTTTTCTTGTGGTTTTGGGTTTTTGAGCCTCGCCGTTGGCGTTGTATATTATATTGCTTGTGTGGTTGTGACCGTCGATTGACGAAGAGCTAGCTCCCGCTTGGGGATGCCCTTTTATTGATTTCGTATACTATTCATATTGTATCCCGTTTGGGGGCCAGTATTTACAAAGGAGACTCTGCCGAAATTTTCAGGAAATATTTGATGTTTTTAAAAACGCATAATTCGGTTTATGCTACTAAAACTGCTTGATTTAAATTGGTTTTCCTTCACTCTACTACTTTTCTTGGTTTGGATTTCTGGGTTTTCGGCTTTCTTAGATTACGAACGCCTCGAGACGTTTCGTAGTTTAAGTGCCGGTCATGTTCCGTACTTTGAGGTCGTGACAAAGTTGGTATCAGAGCGTTAGGTTTTACCTTCGGAGCGTAGGATGAACCTTGGTTGATGGAATAGGTGACTAAAGTAGAGTAACGTACCGTAGGTATGTTCCGCGGCATATTTACGATACGCTACTCCACTCAAGAAGCCTTACGATGTACATTTCTTTGCTCAGTATTATATTCATTCCGATCTAGCCTCATCAGTACCAGTTATGGTTTTGCTGCCACGATTACGGCCAGGGAGAGCTACAGCTAGAGTTGCGGTCAGCACGAGCTCGTCACGAACGAGGACTGACCAGGGCGAAATTCCGGCGACATACGATTGCGGAGATGTGTCTTTTTACTGTGTTTCCGCACCACGAGCGTTTGGCGGATCGCCTTTATGAGGTTACTCGGATGTGCTGATCGACACTAGAGGATTGAGCCACTGACAGAGGCCAGCCAGATTTTGATGACCGTTGGTGTATTGCTTACTCATGATGATTGAGGCACTGTTCAGCGTGCCGACGAGTGAGCCAGTTGTTGCTGCGAGTGACGAGATATCGCCCCATACGTTGGAGCTATGGCGGGACGAGTTGTACTAATAGATGCTAGAAGGTCGCTAGTCACCCGATGATGAATGACTAGGACAGGTGGTTTGTTCGCCTACCCCGATGCGAGGTCATCAGATAGATTGATTCCAGCTAGAGACGACTTCACGCGGAGACGTTGAGAGTCGACAGAGACGATCGAATGTCAGAAACCTATTATTCCAAGTTTAAAGTAGTCGGAAAGACATGCAGGCAATTCTATGGTCCCTCTAGAAGAATGAAACCCTAACTCGACTTATTGACCGTGTGAAAGCCTTGGAACCTTCGGGTTTGCGGCAGTTCTGCGGCGCTATTAGTGAGGCTTGGGTTTGCCCTTCTACGGCTGGACCACCGATGCTGTGGTATGTACTCGATACTATTAAACTGTGCCCAAGATGTTGAGCGCTTGGGGGATTATGAGGTTTTGACGACTCGATCGGATGGCTCGACTTAATTCGGATGCTAGGTGGTGAGATGCATTCTTGGGAGACTCCAGATACGAGGATAGTCGTTGGAGCTCAGTCCATGCAGCCACGACGAGACGAGTCCAAAGCAGACGACATTAGAGAAAAGTGAAGTAGGAGGTTCGTATCAGATCTAGATGAGATGACGTTCCACTCCGCCGACATCAGAGATGCGATGCGCATGCCGAGGCATGGTACTTGGATTTACCTTCCAGAAGGAGTCGCGATGAGTATGCAGTCGTTCCAGAGCAAGATGCAGATATAGGAAAGGACGATGACTTCTGGACAGTTGGCAGAGACGAGAAATGGAAGAGACCGTGAGCAGGATTCCTTCCAGGACACTGCTGCAATGATACTTGCACCCAGGATCAGATGTGTCACGCACATTCAGAGAGCCAGAGGCCGACGCCAGTGATATGCTGTCTTACGAGTGGTCACGATGATTGACCGAGAGATGACCAGAGAAGTGCCAGAACGGGATCATCCCCGTTAGCACACCTGACAGGGCCGATGAGCCGATGGACCGAGAGATTGGTAATTCACAGTGAAAACCTTGACCTAGGAGTGGTCATTGTTACACACACCAGCAGGCCAGAGTTCATGATCATCGACGAGACGCCCCACTAGTGACCGCGACAGTTGGCCGAGATTCTTAGAGGATGCACTTGAGCGGTTCTGTTCCGCCATTATTGATTTCGATGTTTTGGGTGATTTATTCGTATGATTTGATTTTGATAATTGAGGATTTACGATCTTTGCACAGTGTTGCACTTGATATCTTTTTCGTGCTTTGGTTTCACATGTTTGTGATTTTACGGTTTTAGACATTTGAGTTGATTTTGTGCGTATGCACGCACACGATTTGGTTCCTGCACTCTGTATAGTTTATATATGCTTGCAGTGCAGTGATACGCCTTTTGTGCACTTAGATGCACTGGACTTCGATTTCGATTGTGATGTTCGATATTTGTTTTGTGCACCTTGTGCACTTGATTGGATTTTGTGCATGTTCGGTGCTTGATATTGGATTTCAGGATTTCGTGCATGATGGATGCACCTGATTTGGGGTTTTTCGCGCATGTTGGGCGCATGTTTTGAGATACGATTTTGGTGCACACAAGATGCACTAAATCGAGATTCTTCGTGCGTGTCAGATGCACCTGTCCTTGCTGTCAGGCACACACGTTGCCTACGACAGATGCTTTGTGCACATCCGATGCACTTAGATCTTGTTTCTGTGCACTTGTATGGCACGTATATGGATTTTGATTGTCGTGCGCACCAGACGCACGTAGTATTCATACGCGTATTTGGGATTGATTTTTCCTATAGAGCAGTACGTTTTTATGATATTTGCTATGTGTTTTCGTACTGGGCAGGACTAGTCAGAGGACAGTACCTGAATATATTTGGCATTCATTTCCTTCAGATATTTACATATATAGATTTGATATTTACATGTATAGTTTCGAGTTATATCATATTGGTTTTGTATTGGATTTGACATTTGTGTCTTTACCGTGACTTCGATGATTGCGGGATGCTTGACGGAGTTTTGATTTTGAGTTATCTGCTCATTACTCATGCGCATGTATTGCGCTATGATGCGTTTTATGTACTTATGATTTCGGAGCCCCGACGACTTGATGGTTTTGCTTAGATGTTTTTGTATTTGGGGGGAGTTTGAATTTAAATTCGGGGACCGAATTTCTTTAAGGGGGGAAGATTGTAACGTTTTGAAAATCGTTTCGGTGAAATTTCGAAAAATCGGTAAAATAAGGGGGTTTTCTGTAAAAAGTCAAAATACAAATATCTTATTATAAAAATTAAATATACATATTCTAGCTATGTAATTACTTGTATTTGGTGTTTATTGAGCCACTGGTGAAATTTCAAATTTTCTGAAAAAAATATTATTTTAATATTATTTTAAGCCGTCACGAATACATTTAATTAGGGAAAATTACAAATTGGAATGAGTTGAAACAAATTTTGTGCATCATAAAACATTAAACAAAATTTTATCATGTGGTTTTTGAAACGAAATCGTTTGCCAAAACGGTTTAGAAAATTATAGAAGAAAAATGCTTTAATGGTGAAAATAAGTTAAATGGAGATTTGGGGTATAATATTTATCATTTTTACTCACCATACAAACCCACATCCATCCCCAAGTTGTGTGGCCGAGCCCCCTTGGCAGCCCCAAAATACTTGTTCACCTCATCTCACAAAAAGAAAAGAAAAGGAAATTAAAAAAAATGATATGAATAAAGAATGATGCATAGTGTATTGTTGTGAGGTATGGGTATTGTTTTCTTGGCTTGACTTTTTGCCCCCACCTCTCTCCCACTCCCTCAAAATTCTGGCCGAGCCTCTTCAAGTGCAGCCCCCAATTTTTCCCCTCTCATTTCCTCATCAAAAACATTACAAAATGCATCAAAAATCCACCAAAAATCCCACAAAATCAAAATCAAAGCCCTACCCATTTTTCCTTAGCCCATATAGCATGGATCTTGGTGCAAAGATTTCAATTTGGAGGTCAAGTTCCATATTTGATCTCATGGTTTGTGAAGGTATAACTCTAACCCTTTTGCTTAATTTGATGTTAATACTTTAAATCAACTTAATTAGGTGTTTAATTTAGGTTTTAAATTGCAAGTTTAAATTCAAGAGAAGGGTTAAATTAAAGTTATGGTTGTGATAATTTGTTCATGGTAGTGTGATGTATTTTATCATCTTAAGATATGTGAAACCTAATCTTGTAGCTAATTTGCAAATCGCTATATTTAATTTGCCCAAATTGTGATAATTATGATAAATTGCTAACTAGGTTTTAGGAATTTTATTAAAATGTGGGATTAAAATCTAGTTAGGGTTTTTAGCACATCATTAAGGTTTCCATGAGTGGTTTAACCATTTAAAATATGCAAAACCAAGCTAAATTGTTAAATTGTGAAACTTTGCTTTAAAAAGTGTTAAATTGGATATTTTTGCAAAACTAGAATTTTGGAATTTATACAAGTTGATGAGAATAAATTATTGATATGCTTTCTATAACTTGGTTATGATATTTGGTGGATATTGTGGCCATTAGTTTCGTTTAAACACCGAGTTTTAAAGTGAAACGGCTAATAGATGCTTACTAGGTTTCTTGTAATAAATCGATTTAATCAATTTATTGGTTTTGATGAATTGCATCGTATTTTATATATTTTTAGTGAATTGTAAAACCATGATTTGGTACGTTTGGTGTTTGGTACGTTTGGTGTTTTTCTCGATCAATCGGCGTTTGTGTTAGTGTATATGCCCTAGGGGCCATTATTGTATCATACTAGTTTGTATATTACTTAATGGAAGCTTGGGATATTCACATGTATATAACAGTCTTGCTAAATATGGTAGTATGCTACTTGGTTTTTCTATCTTAATATGTGAGTATACGTATTGATAGAGCTCTTAGGATCTTGCTTGACTTCCGACGTTGTGATGGCAGTCACACTAGTGGGGGCTGGGTAGTCTACAAGCACATCCTTATTCAGGTCCCTAGTCGTTGGATTATCGAGACAGGGCATCGATACTCCAGAGTAGACTAGTGTGTACGCTTCTCATCCCAGTTGGGGAGATGGTCTGCACCACAGCCGTCAGTACGTCGTACTGGAGATAGTATGTAGGTGCTCGTTGGGTTACGGGTACACCAGACAGGAGTCAGGGGGAACTGTTGGATGGTTTTATACCAGTCGTCAGTGAACAGTTCCCAGGTGACATGAGTACGGCATAGTCCACAGACTTGACACTGCTGCTTCGCCTCGAGTGTGTCCTACTGTTCTTAGATTGCTACCCTACCACGGCTCAAAGGAGTCATGCAAACAGGTAGCAGTTGGGTGCAGTCCCGAGCACTCGGAGGCAGTGGCGGTTAGACAGGATTCGTCTCTCCCGGTATTGGGGGTTGATATCGCGCTGTGTCAGAGAGCCATTACGCAAAGTCCCTGGCCAAGGCAAGCGAGATTTACTGGTAGGTTCCAGTAGTTTCTCAGGGTGTAATGGGCTTCGCTCCGACACGACTTATACCGCTATTAGGGGACTGACGCTTGCCGCCCCCTAGGCCCGATATGCGATAGTCTTAGACGAACGGACCGGACTGTACGGAGATTGTCACATCAGACTCAGTAGGAGTTCGGATGGGTTTCCTCATCGGCCTTCTTATCGACATCTACCTGGGGACCGTTACGTACAGCTAGTGCCGCTTGCGGTCTGTGGTTAAACCCACTGCCAGCGTAGTAGTCGAGTCTCCAGAGTCCCACACAGAGAGTTTCCCTACTCCAGGCGAAACGATATAGAGGTCGTATGGTTTTACGACAAGGGTTCGGACGCATACGTGTGTTTACACACGTACGGCTTTCGGACAGTTTTTACCAGTCGGCTTTGGTTTAAGCCAGTTACTGGTATCCGGTTATTGGATTTATACAGTCTAAAGTTTTTCCGTATTTTTGCAGAAAGGAGGGGCGTTCTCGTAATTGCGCGAGAAGCTTCTAGAAGGTGGTGACTAAGGAGGTTTAGGTGGCATATACAATGAATGTGATTAGTGAGTCATATGGATGATTCATCCATGTCATTAATGCATCATAAATGCTTAATGACTCATGGAGATGAATCATCACTAGATATTATCAAGCATGGTTGTTAAATTGTTTTGTTTTCTTTTCTTGATAAAAAGAAATGCTTGATATATATTATCATAACTCATTATTCTCACTTCATTATTATCTTCACCTTCTCTCTCCTCAAGCTCTCCCTCTTCGAACCCTAATCCTCCCCTCTCATGTGTTGAGTACAAGGATTAGTTAGACTAATTAAATCATAACTCTCACTCTATATCACCTAGCTTCTTTGATTAGCACTTAAAGAAAGTTAGTTACCTCAAGTTTAGAGGCTAAGCTTGGAGTAAAGCTCTCGGGTGGATCGTCTACTACTTTGAGAAGGTCGAGAAGGAGGTGGAGTTCGTAAAGACGAAGGACACGGTTCTTTAGGTATAATCCCTTTACATAGTAGTTGTTAACTTCTATGTTTGATGTTAGTTATCGTTTAGCTTCGATTCATACGGTTAGTCGATGTTTAAGCAAAGAACAGGATCGTTTTTCATATTTCCGCCTCCCCGCAAGTCGTGGGGTATTGTACATCGACTTACAGTGGTATCAGAGCCTCGCTAAACAATAAATAACTTACTTACAAATTTGTATGAATTTCGAACGGAAAAAACGAAACCTGAAAAGCCCGAAATCATAAGTTTCTGTCGATTTTTAAATGAAGTCCAAAAATTTTTCAGGGATGTTCAGAAAGCTTTAAAAGACAGTAGAAGAACACCCAAGAAAATTGGGCCCCTGAATCGCCTAAAGCGCCGTGGAACGGCGGCGGATCCCACCGATCCGCCGTGATTCCGCCGCCGAGTTGGCGATTCAGGAACCCAATTTTCCTGTGTTGTTTCTCTGTGATATTTGGTATTTTCTGGAATATTTTATTTTTGCTCAGGTTTCAGATTTACAGAGAAGTATTGGAGCAAAATTAAAAGTGTTTAATCGATCGAAATTATACAGTATTTGCTTGTTGGATTATATCTGTGTTTGTATAATGTGTTCGTAAACCTCCCCTAACTGCTAGTATGTCGGTTGGCATAGGGTTGCACATTTCTGTAATGGTTTTTACTGTTTGTGGATATGAACTGTGTTGGACTGTTGTGATGTATAGCCGGGGTTATGTGATGGGTTATTATTTAATTCATTTGATGTAAATGTAATTTGTTGTAATATTATTTTGCGGGGCACATCCAGGTTGCGGTTGTAGCCACCGTTGTATTATTTCATTTTACTGTTTTTGCTCCTAGGACAGACCTAAGGTGGGGTGCACAAACTGCCGGGCGGGTAGTTTGCCGTACCCGTTGGGGTCTTGGGTGGGGTAATGGCTATTCATCACAACTGTGTAATCCGTCTTTTGTTGCAGGCTCAAAACAAACACGGATTGCTTGCAAATCCAATAAAGTTCGTCTGTGATCTGGAATGCCTATTATTGCGTCTGACGAATGTACAATATCTATATATGATAGCTATTTAGACGTCACTTATGTTTTACACCCGCGCTAGCCCAGCCCCCGCTCTGTCGTTAGTTAAGTAACCTAACGGGTGATGACGGGACCCCGTGGCGAATGCGGATGGCATAAGAGGACGTTGTATTTTCGTTGTTTTCTGCAATGATAGGTTAATGATGGGACGCATTATTTATAATGCAATGAAAATAAACCAAAAGTTAATCGTTGGAACAATTTAAAAGAAACCACTCGGTTAATTTTAAAAACAGATATTTTTATATGCGGAGCTTTAACCACTCCTTTTAAAAGCTATCAGGTTCCTTCGGTTATATCAAGTTCACTACGTTCACGGTTTCGCCAAAACCATTCGTAGCCCTCCGTCATTTCATTTGGGTATTCAGTAGTATTCAAGCTATGCATTTTGGCCAAAGTCAAGGCATAGTGTTTGGTAGCTGCTGGGTTTTCATTTGTTGCATAAGATAGATGAGTTAGTTTGGGACAGTCGTATTATCATTTGACCAAAGTCAGGGGTATATACGGATGGGTTCAAATTGACAAGATAATGACGTGTAGAACTTGACATGTGACTTATGACATTTTGACCAAAGCCAAGTCATAAGAGCATGGGGCAAAAATTTATATCGGGAATTTCTAAAGAAACTGAAATTTGCAAAGTGATGCATACCATTTGGAGTTTGATGAATGTTGGTAGCATTCCTTCAACATTATAATACGATGATACTTGGATCCCGATCCTACTGTGAGTATATGCTACTTATCAGGAGATTCGTCACTTAACGATCAATGCTATAAACCAAGTAGGTGTCCAGAAAGGTGTCGGCGGGGATACGCCCCCAGAGAAAAGAGGTTATTTAATTAAGGAACTTCGTGAAAGCGTTGGAAAACCTCCCTCGAAGTATCGACAGTAGCCTGGCTGAACAGTTAAGCAAGAATTGTACAGTGAGAATAGTCATGGCTAATTCTTCTTTTATGGTTTGAGGAAGGATTTGAGAAACAGTGGGAGCCATCCAGTTTAGATAAACTAAAAACCACTCTAAACTTGCAAGAGCATCATGCTAAAGAGTTTTCTTCTCTCTCTCCTAATTGCAGCGACCCTGAAAATGACTGGACTTAAGTTACTTTTAGAAAAAAATATACTGACAGGGCCAAACTATAAAGATTGGCTGCGGAATGTCAAAATGGCTTTGACCTATGACAAATTGGGGTACGTCCTCACCGCTACGGCACCTGCTGTTCCTGGTCCCAAATCCAGCAATGCGGATAAGGAAATCCGCAAAACCTGGGATTTAGATTGCGCGAAAGCCAAGTGCATCGTGCTTGCCTCAATGAACAATGAACATCAGAGGAGGCATGAGGATATGGACCTTGATGGCATATTTCTCCATACAAAGGAACTTTATGGAGAGCAATCTCGTATAGCAAGATACGAGACCTCTAAGAACTTGTTTCAAGCGAGGTTGGCTGTCGGGTCATCGGTAGGAGAACATGTCCTAAAGATGATCAGCTTTATTGAAGAGCTCGCAGACCTTGGGACGACTTTGGATAATGAGCTCTATACAGACCTTATTCTCCAGTCCCTTCCTCACACCTACGCCCAGTTTATCCTGAACTTCAACATTCAAAGAAAAGAAGTTGAACTTCCGGAACTCCTGAACATGTTAAGGAGTGCAGAGGGCACCTTGCAGAAGACAAGGGAAACACCCGCTATGTTTGTTAGCGGTACATCTTCTTCCGGGTCCAAGGCAAGGGCCAAAGGAAGGAAGAAGAAGGCCGCCACCAAACCTAGAGGAGGTGTTAGTAAGGTGGGAGGGAAGGGAAAGAAAAAGTTTGCGGTACCGGTAGTTGGCCAGGATGAGTGCTTCCATTGTCACAGGAAAGGGCACTGGAAGAAGGATTGCAAGGCGTGGAACGCCAAGAACCAGGAACCGAAGCAAGCTGTGGCTTCGACTTCAGGTGTGTTTGTAATTGAGAATTGTCTGTCGATCAACTCTACTTCCTGATATTGGATACCGGATCAGGATCTCATATTTGCAATTCATTGCAGGCACTGAGAAACCATAGAGTGCTGAAGGAAGGTGATATGACCCTAAAGGTTGCTAACAGAGCTAGCGTAGGAGCTGCGTCCGTCGGGGATTATCACCTAGGATTGACGAGTGGACACATTTTGGTTTTACATAACTGTTTTTTTGTACCAAGCTTAACGTGTAATATCATATCAGTTTCCTTGTTATCAAATAAAGGTTATGATTTCATGTTTGTAAGAGATGTTGTTAACATCCACCTTAATCATGGTTTGATTGGGTCCGGTACACTAAATAACGGTATATATGTTTTAAACCAACTCCAAATTTTCAATGTCCAGAACACACTTAAAAGAAAGTCTCCAGATTTAAATAAAGCTTTCTTATGGCATTGTAGACTGGGTCACATCAATGAGAGAAGGTTGACTAAGTTGCATAGAGAAGGATATTTGGACTCGTTCGAATATCAAACTTATGACACTTGTCAATCTTGTCTCAAAGGAAAGATGACAAAGACTCCATTTACTGGACATGGAGTAAGAGCGAGCGAGCTCTTAGGACTCATACACAGCGATGTATGTGGTCCATTGTCTACACATGCAAGAGGTGGTTTTTCCTATTTCATTACTTTCACGGATGATTACTCAAGATACGGATTCATTTATCTGATGAAACATAAATCCGAGGCTTTTGAGAAATTCCAAGAGTATAAGAATGAAGTAGAAAACCAAACCGGCAAAAGTATTAAGACACTTAGATCTGATCGAGGTGGTGAATACTTGAGTGCCGAGTTCCTAGGTTACCTAAAAGAGAAAGGAATTCTCTCTCAGCATACTCCTCCATACACTCCACAGCATAACGGTGTATCGGAGAGACGGAATCGAACCCTATTGGATATGGTACGATCCATGATGAGTAATGCTGAGTTACCGCGATCTTTTTGGGGTTATGCGCTTGAATCAGCAGTATATCTTCTGAACAGGGCTCCTACCAAGACTGTGCCTACCACTCCATATCAGATGTGGACTGGGAAGAAACCCCATCTTCAGCATATGAAGATTTGGGGATGTCCAGCTTTTGTTAAAAAGCAGCATGTGGACAAGCTCGAGGCACGATCAGTAAAATGTATGTGTTTGGGATATCCAAAGAACTCCAAGGGATATTATTTCTATTACGCAGAGGAACAAAAGGTTTTTGTTTCTCGTAATGCCCATTTTCTAGAACATCAGTTTTTAGAAATGGAAATAAGTGGGAGCGAAATAGAACTGGAAGAAATTCCAGAACCACAAGCTGCTACTGAAAGTTTGGTAGAACCGGAAGTTCAAGAAGAACAGGACATTCCCGCACCCCTCCGCAGGAGTAGTAGGCCATCTCATCCGCCTGAGAGATACTACGGTTTTCTCATAGATGGGGATAGAGAGGATTGCATCATAGGTGATGATGAACCTACTGACTTCCAGCAGGCCATCCAGAGCGGCGACTCGGTACGATGGCTAGATGCAATGCGGACCGAAATGGAGTCTATGTACACCAACAAAGTATGGACTTTGGACTTTGCTCCAGATGGGGTAAAACCCATAGGATGCAAATGGATCTTCAAGAAAAATATTGGTGTAGATGGACAGGTGGAAACCTATAAGGCTAGACTTGTTGCAAAGGGTTTTCGTCAAAGACCTGGTTTGGACTATGACGAAACTTTTTCTCCAGTGGCTATGCTCAAATCCATTCGGGTCCTTCTTGCTATTGCTGCCTTCCATGATTATGAAATCTGGCAGATGGACGTAAAGACGGCTTTTCTGAAGGAAATTTAGAAGAGTGCGTCTATATGGATCAGCCAGAGGGTTTTAATCAGAGTGGGAGCAGCGGGAAAGTATGCAAGCTGCTTAAGTCCATTTATGGACTAAAGCAGGCATCGCGGAGCTGGAACATCTGTTTTGATGAAACAGTCAAAGAATATGACTTTATCAAAAATCCAGATGAACCGTGCATATATAGTAAAGTTGTAGCCAGAAGTGTCGTATTCCTCGTCTTGTATGTGGATGACATTCTATTGATAGGAAATGACATTCCTATGCTGCAATCTGTCAAAGGATTCTTGTCACACAGGTTCTCCATGAAAGACCTGGGTGATGCCTCTTACATTCTGGGGATCCGGATCTATCGTGATAGATCTAAGAGGACGTTGGGACTTTCGCAGTCCAGGTATGTCGACACTGTACTGAAAAGATTCAGTATGGAAGATTCTAAGCGCGGTAATCTACCGGCTTGTCACGGAATCACCCTCTCTAAAGAGATGTCTCCCAAGACTGATTTGGAAAGGGAACGCATGTCTATTATACCCTACGCTTCTGCGGTAGGCTCTATAATGTATGCGATGTTGTGCACCAGACCAGATGTAGCTTACGCACTGAGCGTGGTAAGCCGGTATCAGTCAGACCCAGGGGAGAAGCACTGGATAGCAGTAAAAAACATTCTCAAGTACCTGAGAAGGACTAAGGAGATGTTCTTGGTTTACGGCGGAAAAGACCTCAGGTTGGAGGCCTTTGCTGATTCCGGCTTCCAGAGTGATAAGGACGATTCCAAGTCCATGTCGGGTTATGTCTTTACCCACAATGGAGGGGAGGTATGCTGGAAGAGCTCCAAGCAGGACACCGTTGCTGACTCGACGATGGAAGCGGAGTATATAGCTGCTTGCGATGCCGCAAAAGAAGCAGTCTGGATGAAGAAGTTCCTAACAGAACTTCAGGTGGTTCCTACCATAGTTGATCCAATACCTCTGTATTGCGACAACAACGGAGCTATAGCTTTAGCAAAGGAACCAAGGTCCCATCAGAAGTCCAGACACATCTTAAGGCGGTATCACCTGATCAGGGAGATCATTGATCGTCAGGAGATCGAGGTACGGAGAGTTGCTTCTGAAGAGAACATTGCTGATCCATTCACGAAGGCCCTACCTCAGATTCAGTTCGAGAGGCTACTCGAGATCATCGGTCTTCGATATGCCAGTACATGGCCCTAGTGCATGTGGGAGATTGTTAGTGTAAATGCCCTAGGGGCCATTATTGTATCATACTAGTTTGTATATTACTTAATGGAAGCTTGGGATATTCACATGTATATAACAGTCTTGCTAAACATGGTAGTATGCTACTTGGTTTTTCTATCTTAATATGTGAGTATACGTATTGATAGAGCTCTTAGGATCTTGCTTGACTTCCGGCGTTGTGATGGCAGTCACACTAGTGTGGGCTGGGTAGTCTACAAGCACATCCTTATTCAGGTCCCTAGTCGTTGGATTATCGAGACAGGGCATCGATACTCCGGAGTAGACTAGTGTGTACGCTTCTCATCCCAGTTGGGGAGATGGTCTGTCCCAAAGCCGTCAGTACGTCGTACTGGAGATAGTATGCAGGTGCTCGTTGGGTTACGGGTACACCGGACAGGACTCACAGGGAACTGTTGGAATGTTTTATACCAGTCGTCAGTGAACAGTTCCCAGGTGACATGAGTACAGCATAGTCCGCAGACTGGACACTGCTGCTTCGCCTCGAGTGTGTCCCACTGTTCTTAGATTGCTACCCTACCACGGCTGAAAGGAGTCGTGCAAACAGGTAGCAGTTGGGTGCAGTCCCGAGCACTTGGAGGCAGTGGCGGTTAGACAGGATTCTTCTCTCCCGGTATTGGGGGTTGATATCGCGCTGTGTCAGAGAGCCATTACGCAAAGTCCCTGGCCAGGGCAAGCGAGATTTACTGTTAGGTTCCAGTAGTTTCTCAGGGTGTAATGGGCTTCGCTCCGACACGACTTATACCACTATTAGGGGACTGACGCTTGCCGCCCCCCTAGGCCCGATATGCGATAGTCTTAGACGAACGGACCGGACTGTACGGAGATTGTCACATCAGACTCAGTAGGAGTTCGGATGGGTTTCCTCATCGGCCTTCTTATCGACATCTACCTGGGGACCGTTACGTACAGCTAGTGCCGCTTGCGGTCTGTGGTTAAACCCACTGCCAGCGTAGTAGTCGAGTCTTCAGAGTCCCACACAGAGTGTTTCCCTACTCCAGGCGAAACGATATAGAGGTCATATGGTTTTACGACAAGGGTTCGGACGCATACGTGTGTTTACACACGTACGACTTTCGGACAGTTTTTACCAGTCGGCTTTGGTTTAAGCCAGTTACTGGTATCCGGTTATTGGATTTATACAGTCTAAAGTTTTTCCATATTTTTGCGGAAAGGAGGGGCGTTCTCGTAATTGCGCGAGAAGCTTCTAGAAGGTGGTGACTAAGGAGGTTTATGTGGCATATTCAATGAATGTGATTAGTGAGTCATATGGATGATTCATCCATGTCATTAATGCATCATAAATGCTTAATGACTCATGGAGATGAATCATCACTAGATATTATCAAGCATGGTTGTTAGATTGTTTTGTTTTCTTTTCTTGATAAAAAGAAATGCTTGATATATATTATCATAACTCATTATTCTCACTTCATTATTATCTTCACCTTCTTTCTCCTCAAGCTCTCCCTCTTCAAACCCTAATCCTCCCCTCTCATGTGTTGAGTACAAGAATTAGTTAGACTAATTAAACCATAACCCTCACTCTATATCACCTAGCTTCTTTGATTAGCACTTAAAGAAAGTTAGGTGCCTCAAGTTTAGAGGCTAAGCTTGGAGTAAAGCTCTCGGGTGGATCGTCTACTACTTTTTCGAAGGCCGAGGAGGAGGTGGAGTTCGTAAAGACGAAGGACACGGTTCTTTAGGTATAATCCCTTTACATAGTAGTTGTTAACTTCTATATTTGATGTTAGTTATCGTTTAGCTTCGATTCATGCGGTTAGTCGATGTTTAAGCAAAGAACAAGATCGTTTATCATATTTCCGCCTCCCTGCAAGTCGTGGGGTGTTGTACATCGACTTACAGTTTGTACGCCGATGTCGAGGGTTTTTGTGTTGATTTGAGAAAGCAAACCATAGGTTTTGACCTATGTGGGATTCGTGAGTAGTTTTGGTCATGAGTCGGATTTTAATGCGATACGGTGCGTTATGATATGTATGTACCCCATGTGGACTTCGAGACGACAAGCAAGCGCGTGGCGACGTCGGCACCGGCGAGCGAGGACCAGGTGAGTAGATTTATATCTACGGGGAGAAGTCGGGTGGATGGCGTATAGCACCCCCGCAGTTCGTGGTGATGTATACGAATACGTATACACACATATTGTAACGTTTTGAAAATCGTTTCGGTGAAATTTCAAAAAAATCGGTAAAATAAGGGGGTTTTCTGTAAAAAGTCAAAATACAAATATATTATTATAAAAATTAAATATATATATTCTAGCTATATAATTGCTATTATTTGGTGTTTATTGAGCCGCTGGTGAAATTTTAAATTTTCTGAAAAAAAATATTATTTTATTATTATTTAAGCCGTCACTAATACATTTAATTAGGAAAAATTACAAATTGGAATGAGTTGAAACAAATTTTGTGCATCATAAAACATTAAATAAAATTTTATCATGTACTTTTTGGAACGAAATTATTTGCCAAAACGGTTTAGAAATTATTGAAGAAAAAAGGCTTTTTTTTAGCGTAAATGGATGTTTGGGGTATTATATTTATCATTTTTCATCACCCCACACCCGTACCCACATCCACACACTCCCATTTACTTCTCCCCTTGAAGAATTCAGCAGCCCCCATTTATTTTCCCCACTTGAATTTCAAAGGAAAGAAATGAAAGAAAAGAAAAGAAAATGGAGAAATGAGGTGGACCTTTGACCTTGAATTGACTTTGACTTCTTCCCCCACTTTCTCTACCTCCCTCTCTCTCCTCTCCCACTCCAATTCCAGCAGCCCCCCCTTTCCTACTGCAGCAACAGCCCCCCCCCATTTCCCTTATCTTTTCTCTTCAAAACTTCATCAAAAATTGCCCCAAAATCCATCAAAAAAATCCCAAAACCCAAATCCGACTCCTACCCATTTTAGCTTAGCCCGTATAGCATGGATCCTTGTGAAAAGAGAGCATTTTGGAGGGCCATGGATGCTTGTGGATCTTCAAATGTTTTTGAGTATAATTCTAAACTTTTTGCTTAGTTTGTTACTTAATTTCTTAAAGCTAAGTTAATTAAGTGTTAATTTGGGTTATGTGAGTTTAATTGCATGATTAAAGATTTCAAGTTAGGGTTTGTTGTGGAAATGAGTTGTGTTTGATTGTGTATGGTTTAGTGAGGTGGATTAACATATTTAGTTTTGTAGAAAACTAATCTAGTTGTTAATTACAAGTTGTTACTTGAAAAATGTCCAAATTAAGCTTTTTGTTGCAAACTAGTTTTTTTGATTTAATTCGAAATATGAGATTAAAAATATGGTTAGGATTTTTATCATATTATTAACTTTATTAAGTATAGTTTAACACTTTAGTTCATGGAAATCCAACCTAAATTGTAGTTTGTGCATTTTTGCTATGAAATTGTTAAAAAGGGTATTTTGTAAACTAGAATATTAGGGTTTTTGGAATTTAATGAGATTAAATTCCGGAAATTGTTTCTATGACTTATTTAAGATATTTAATAAGTATATTGGCCGCTACATTCATTTAAACATCATGTTTTGTACAAAAACGGCGAATTGTGCTTGCTAGATTTTCGGAAAAACGACTTTTTAAGTGAAATTGGGGTTTTTGGGAATTGTAAGCTATTTTATATTATAATTAGTGCTTGTAATTGTGCAAATGAGTGTGATTGGATTTTTCTCGATGGTTTGACGTTTGTACATCGATATCGAGGGTTGGTTTGACTATTCTTGCATGCGTAGGCGATAGGTTTGGACCTATGCGTGATACGCGTGCCGATTTGATTTTCGTATGCCGTTTCGATTTCGAATTTAGTTTTAATGCGATATGGTGCGTTATGATATGTAGGTACCCCCATGTGGAATTCGAGACGACAAGCAAGCGCGTGGCGACGTCGGCACCGGCTAGCGAGGACCAGGTGAGTAGATTTATATCTACGGGGAGAAGTCGGGTGGATGGCGTATAGCACCCCCGCAGTCCGTGGTGGTGTATACGGATGCGTATACACACCAACAATTATTATATGTTATTTGGGATTAATAACGATGCTTAGGATGGATATTGGTGTGTTGGATTACTTTAGTGTTGCGAACCCTAGGGTAGTGTTGCACTACACATATACACATACATACTTGCATACATTCCTATTGATATGTGCTCATGGGATTCTTTATAGTTATGGGTTCACATGGGTATGGAACTATGTGTTCACATACGGATTTGAGGATGATACTTGGGATTGAGCTGAGTCGATGAGATTTGATTTGAGGCCGTGAGATCGGTGATATAGCAGGGTTCGTATTTGAGATACGACATGACGTTGTAGCGGGTCCTTGACGTAGTGTTTCACACATGTCCATGCATACGTAGGCGGTATCAGTATGGTACTAGACGTAGATCAGTACCCCGATCATGATATTTGATAAAGAGGATACCAGGTGAATAGTATGATGAATGTGATATTGACCCGTACCCAGATTGGGATGCCGTACGACGGATTTACGTACGAGCTATATTGATGATTGATCCGCACTCTTGACTTGGGATGCCTGATTATAGATATGGTATCGGATATGATATTATTGAGGCGGGATCACCGACTATATATATACAGGTATGTATATGTATCGACTCAGATGATAGGCGGTTTCCTTACCTGTAGTTCAGCTTGTTAGTTCAGCCGTATAGTTTAGTGTAGTTGTTAGATTAGATTAGACTCCTACCTATTTCAAAAACTAACAAATCGTGGGTATTTTAAAAGACAGCCCAAGGGATCCTACGGATATTTCAAAAGACTTATCTTTTCATAAAAACACCGTAGCCCCTATTTTCAAAATCCCATGATTCGTGTTATTTCAAAAGGCACCATTTGTAAGACTTATATTAGATTAATGCAGATTAGTTATAGTTGCGTCTAGTATTCAGCTCCCGCTCATTTTTACTGTTCGCTCTGCATCGCATACTTATATTATAATTTCTTATTGCATTATTAATATCATGCTGTTAGGACACCAGCACCATTACCGATGACGCGTATGTACCACGTACACTTACTTGCCGGCTCACACACATCTTCATCGGTAATTGACATGTCACGAACACTTTAGAAAATACTATTTCATTTGACATAGGTTGTTAGCTAATAGTTTAGACATGATATTAGTGTACTTGCCTTATATGCTAGTTAGACATTGTAGTTATTGCCTACTACTTCATGCATGTTATTATTCACTGTTGTGTCGCATTCATGGTTTCTCATGCCTATATTCACTGTTTACATGCTATTGATGACTTGGATTCGGATTTCATGAGATTTCTTGGATTTGGAGGAAAACCGCAAAAACATAAATAAACCTTTTCTCCCTTTTAAAATAAAAAGTGCGGTTTTCCCATGATGTATGAGTCGTCCACCATGAGTTTGCTGATGGATTTCGAGACCCGATTCGAGGAGTGGAGGAACCGTTTCGGGTACATGGTGGGCCCGGTATGGTACCCCGGGACAAGAGGAATGTGGTGTTGACGTTGAGCCTGGCTGGGGAGCACTACCTACCGGTGATATTACCCGACACGTCAGATATCCGGAGGATACCGTCGTGGTCTTGAGATGGATGGTAGGGGCCGGTCTGGACTGACGGCGCCCTAGATATTGAGATTGAGACATTGATATTTCGAGACATTGAGATTTATGTTTTGTGTCGATGCTAGACACTGTTGATACTGATTTCATTTATGATACCTCAGTTTAAAAATACAAAGGAAATCTCACTAATTTATGAAAACAGTTCTTCATTTACATGTATTCTGTTTTCATGCATTCATACCTCATTCATATGATATATTGCTACCTGAGGCACTGACACGGGCACATGAGATTACACTCGGGTTAGATATTTACCCTAGCCTTGTTATAGGCTACGTGTTATATACATTTTTGAGGATATATTATGATCATTGACCTAGGATTGCGTTATTTATGCGATTTCTGTGCGTAGATATTTTTCTATTCACGAGTTGGCAACTCACCCCCGTTGTGCCCCAGTTTCTTGCAGGTTTGCCGTACATGTTTCATTACGGCTTTGCGGGCTCAGTTTCATTCGGGTGACTTGCTAGTAGGTGGGTTTTTCTTGTATCGTACCCATCATATTACCTTGTATAATATTATTCCGTTGTATCTAGTAAATTCCATCAACCAAACATGTATTTATTGAGATAGAGACCAGTGTTGTTTATTCTTTCGACCTTAGAGTCGCTCGTTATATATTTGGTGGTTTTGAGTTTCCTTTTGAGTTTTGATCCTCGCCGTTGGCGTTGTATATTATATTGCTTGTGTGGTTGTGACCGTCGATTGACGAAGAGCTAGCTCCCGCTTGGGGATGCCTTTTTCTTGATTTCGTATACTATTCATGTTGTATCCCGTTTGGGGGCCGGTATTTAAAAAGGAGACTCTGCCGAAATTTTCAGTAAAATTTTGATGTTTTAAAAAACCGCATAATTCGGCTTATGCTATTGAAATTACTTGCTTTAATTTGGTTTTTCCTGCACTCTACTACTTTTCTTGGTTTGGATTTCTGGGTTTTCGGTTTACTTAGATCACGTACGCCTCGAGACGTTCGTAGTTTAAGTGCCGGTCATGTTCCGTACTTTCGGGTCGTGACACATATATATATTGTTTATATATTGTTTGAGTGCATTGATGATAATATGGATATTTGGTGTTCTTGGATATTTAGTGTCGCGAAACCCTAGAGTAGTGGTCGCACCACGTATGCACACACCCACCCATACTTGCATACTTTCTTCTTTCATTTGTGCTTATTCAGGAATACATAGTTATGTGTTCACATGGATATGGGACTATGTGTTCACATACGGATTTGAGGATGATACTTAGGTTTGAGATGAGTCGATGAGATTTGTATTGAGGTTGTGAATTCGGTGATATGGCAGGATTCGTATTTGAGATACGACATGACGTTGTAGCGGGTCCTTTGACGTAGTGTTCACACACGTGCATGCATACGTAGGTGGTATCAGTATTGTACTAGACATAGATCCATACCCGGATTATGATCTTTGATAAAGGGGATACCAGATGAATAATGTGATGAATGTGATATTGACCCGTACACAGATGTGGGGATGTCGTACGACGGATTTACGTACGAGCTATATATTGATGATAGATCCGCACTCTTGACTTGGGAATATCTGATTATAGATATGGTATCGGATGTGATATTATCGAGGCGGGATCACCGACTAATATATATATATATATATATATATATGTTTATATATATCGACTCAGATGTTAGGCGATTTCCTTACCTGTAGTTCAGCTTGTTAGTTCAGCCGTATAGTTTAGTGTAGTTGTTAGACTAGATTAGACTCCTACCTATTTCAAAAACTAACGAATTGTGGGTATTTTAAAAGACAGGTCAAGGAATTCTACGGATATTTCAAAAGACGTGTCTTTTCTTAAAAACACCGTAGCCCTTATTTTCAAAACACCGCGATTCGTGTTATTTCAAAAGGCGCTATTGTAGGACTTATATTAGGGTAATGCAGTTTAGTTACCGTTGTGTCTAGTATTCAGCTCCTGCATATTATTGCTGTTGCTCCGCATCGCATACTTATTGTAATTCATATTTCATTATTGATATCATGCTGTTAGGATACCATCACCATTACCGATGATGCGTATGTACCACGTACACTTACTTGCCGGCTCACACACATCTTCATCGGTAATTGCCATGTCACGTACACATAGAAAATACTATTACTTTGACATAGCCTGTTAGCTAATAGTTTAGACATGATATTAGTGTATTTGCCTTATATGCTAGTTTAGACATTGTAGTTATTACTTGCTACTTCATGCAAACTGTTATTCATTATATGCCGCATTCATGGATGCTCATGCTTATATTAATGGTTTTACATGCTATTGATGATTCGGATTTCCATGATATTTTCTGGATTTGGAGAAAAACCGCAAAACATATATAAACTGCTTTCTCTCATTTTAAATAAAAATACGGTTTTCCCATGATGTATGAGTCGTCCACCATGAGTTTGTTGATGGATTTCGAGACCCGATTCGAGGAGATGGATGAACCGTTTCGGGTACATGGTGGGCCCGGTAAGGTACCCCGGGGCAAGAAGCGCGTGGTGATGACGATGTGAGCCTGGCAGGGGGAGACTACCTACCGGTGATATTACCCGACGCGTCGGATATCCGGAAGATACCGTCGTGGTCTTGAGATGGATGGTAGGGGCCGGTCTGGACTGACGGCGCCCTAGATATTGAGATTTCGAGATATTGAGGTACTGAGATTTGATGATACAGGCCAGTCCGGATAGCCGGAGCCGGAGGTTTTGAGACATTGAGATTTATGTTTTATGTCAATGCTAGACACTGTTGATGCTGCTTTCATTTATGATACCTCATTTTAAAAATACAAAGGAAATCTCACTAATTTATGAAAATAGTTTCTTCATTTACATGATATATTGCTACCTGAGGCACTGACACGGGCACATGAGATTACACTCGGGTTAGATATTACCCTAGCCATTGTTATAGGCTGCATGTTATACCAATATTTGAGGATATATTATGATCTTTGACCTAGGTTGCGTTACTTATGCGATTTCTTTCCGTAGATGTTTTTCTATTCATGAGTTGGCAACTCACCCACGTTGTGCCCCAGTTTCTTGCAGGTTTGCCGTACAGGTTTCATTACGGCTTGCGGGCATAGTTTCATCCGGGTTATTTGCTAGTAGGTGGGTTTACTTGTATCGTACCCCCCCATTATATAACTTGTATATTATTACTCTGTTGTATCTAGAAGTTCCATCAACCAAAAATGTATTTTTTTTGAGATAGAGACCAAAGATGCTATTCTTCGACCTTAGAGTCGCGCGTTTTATTTCTGTGGTTTTCTTGTGGTTTTGGGTTTTTGATCCTCGCCGTTGGCGTTGTATATTATATTGCTTGTGTGGTTGTGACCGTCGATTGATGAAGAGCTAGCTCCCGCTTGGGGATGCCCTTTTATTGATTTCGTATACTATTCATGTTGTATCTGTAAGCCCGCGGCGGCGCCCCGGCCGTCGATCCGACGCCGGAAACACGGAAACAAAAACTTTCAAAAACTATTGAACCGGCACCACCGCGCACTTTTCACCCGGATCGGGCCATTAACCTAGCTACTAGCAAACTAGAAAAGAGTAGAGAAGCTATACCAAGCGATCCGTGTTCTTCGGTCATCGTCTCCACTCCGATCTCCCGCGGAATCTCCGTCCGTCAACTTCTCGTCGGAAAGGGCACCACAAAGCCAAAGTCTTTTACGGGCTCCCACCTCTTGACCGAGGCAACTCGGGCGCGAAGTTGGCTAGCCGATGCGTCCAAGGGATGCTGTAGAATAGTGTAGTAGCCATGTCTCTTTGGGGTTTATGAGGTTGCCATTTATGGAAGAATTTGTGCACAAGAATTTTCATGGATGCTTGAGGGAAAAATGGAGCATGCAAGGAAATGAGCTTAGCCAAAACAATTTTTGTGCTCTCTGGAAATCTTTGTGGGTGAAATGTATATATTAAAAAAACATACAAAAGGAATTCCCACCTCACTAAACACCAGCACACTCACTAACAAGGGGGGGCCCACGAAATTTGCATGAAGGAAATTTTCCCACCAAAAAATTAAACCTCTCTCTCCACTCATCAACAGTGGCCGGCCCCCTTCACAAAAGGGTGGGGTAAAAAGAAAAGATTAAATCAAGAGGAGAATAATAAATTGATAATTATCAAAAGGTCACCCTCATCTCACTAATCAATCTCTTTTTCAAACCATCATGAAAAGAAATGAGTAAGACAAGAATGGAATCTCATGATGAAGAGGCTACAATTATGCAAGAAATCCCTCCACTAAATGTTATTTGCAAATGTGCAAATAACACCCTCCAACGGATAGTCCGGCCGTGAAGGAACAAAGGAAAAGCGGCCGGAACGGAATGCAAACTGGCAACTTCAGAAAACTGATCCCGTAATAAATTACAGGAAAACCCCGCTACTGTAAATACATGCCCGCATTTGTATTCCCACTGAACACAAATGCAAAGAGACAAAATCTACACTATCTAATACTAGGATCCGTCTTAAGCCAAAGCCGGCTAGTAAAAACCGTCCGATCACGATCCGTGCAATACCGCACGTATCTAATCGAACCCTGCCATATCTCCATACGGCCTCTACAGCGTTTCGCCCAAAACTTGAGTAACTATATGTGTGGTGGACTCTAAAGACTCGTCAATACCTTGGTTGCGGATTTAACTACTAGCAAGTCAGAGGTATAAGCCAATACGTGACGGGCTACCAGGTATTGACCAAAAGGGACGTCGATGAGCGAACTCATCCTGACACACTACTGAGCCTGTCAGTGAAAATATCCGTACAGTCTGGTCCGTTCGTCAATGAGTATCGCATGGCGGGCCTAGGGCGTTGGTAAAAGTCAGACCCCCAAAAGCGGTACAAGTCGTGTCGGAGTGTAGCCCAGAACACCCTGAGATACTACTGGAATACCTACCAGCAAATCTCCTGCCTTGGCCAAGGACTTTTCATGTTCTGGCTCTCCTAGACACAGCGCGACCTCACCCCCAATACCGGGAGAGACGAACCCCTGCAGATCCGCTCACTGCCTCAATGTGGCTCGGGACTGTACCCAACTAAAATCTGTTTGCACGACTCCTTTGAGCCGTGGTAGGGTAGTAATCAAAGCACAGTGGGAACTCACATGAGACAAATGACGATCTCAGGTCGATGAACTAACCTGTACACATGTCACCAGGGAACTGCTATCTGACGTCTGGTATAATCCCAACTAGCAGGTTCCCGGCGAGTCCTGTCCGGTGTACTCATAACCCAATGAGCACCTGTATACATCTTAGGTGAACCAACTGACACCAGTGGCTTGTGAGACCGGCCACCGCCCCTCGTCGGGGTCTCGACTGTATACACTAGTCTACTCTGGAGAATCGATGCCCTGTCTCGAAACTCCCACGACTAGGGACCTTTTAAGGATGTGCTTATAGACTCCAGCTCTCACTTATATGATCGCCCTCATACTGCTGGTAGTCAAGCAAGAATCCTAGGGGCTCTATCAACGTGCAATAGCGACTCGTAAGGTCACCTAAAGCAGTACACGATGATAAAGGTAAACTAGATAGCATACTATCATCTCGAGTAAGACTGTCCTACCGGCATAGGTCCTCCTCAATCATTGCAATCACGTGCCTGTGATCCAATAATTGACTCTGAGGGCACTATATCCAACAATCTCCCACTTGCACTCAAGGCTAATTATTGCGATGTCGCATACTCACAGCCCATGTGATACCAAACACCCAACTCCTCTACTAGTCAGTCTCACAAAGCTCGTTTGCGAAACTATTGCGTTCGAGGAATAGCCTCAGTGAGTGGATCCGCTTTGATGTTTCTTTCTATGTCTCTCTATATCTCAAGTTCGCGGAGAAAGCCATCTCCCGAAATGATCAATACCTGTCCTAGAATGTCTGGATGTCTGATGGGACCTAGCTCATAAGTGAACTCCAAATCCAAACTTCTTAGACTGTATCGTCAACTGAACTTAATCTGTATCCTGCGCCATGCCTTCCCTCAGTGTCCACCTGGACCACCTGTCCAAAATACTGCCCCTCGTCAGAGGGAAAACTGTAACTCTGACAGCCACTCTGCCATCCATGTCACCTTGGAAGCCTGGAATGATAACCGTCTCCTAAAGGAGGCTGCCGTTATCAATTCCCTAGAACATCAACTTATGTTCTAAAACTGCTTCCAATTGTGACGACCAAAGTATAACCGATCGTAGTATAGGAATATCATTTCCTACTCGGTGTATGTCATCAAATACCAGGACATCACACCCTACTACCTTCTCAACAGATCCATCCCCTATTCTGATGAAGTCAAACCTATGACTGTCACATCAAAAAATAGATGATCTATCTCCGCTATATCTGCTTTAGTCTATAAATAGACATAAGCCTGATGTCCACCAATGCTTCCGCTGCTCCCACTGACTACGACAACCCTCTGGCAGAGTCATATAGACGTACACTTCTAATGCTAGTTTAGAACGACGCTATACTCATCCTCCTGCCGGGTCTCGCAGTCTGGAACAACAGCAATGGTAAGTCTGGGTAAACAAGAACCTCCCTGCCACCGTCCTTGAGCATACCGAAGTACCTCTCGAGTGCCTGAGGTTACCTACCAAATCTGCGGAGTGGCCAATGAAATGTCAAACCAGATCGAATCTTTAGGTTCTTATCAAATCTTCAGTAATCGTTTGTGGTTCTGGAATCACTTCCAGTTCTATCATACTCCCACTACGGTTTTCTGAAAAAATCCATTTTTATTAAAACTGTGGCGAGTCAAGAACAATATCACTATTGATCTTCCAGATGGTAGAAAATCAACCCTCGTCATAGCCCGGGTCAACCCACAAACAGCCATTACAGAAACGTGCCTTGAGTTGTCCAGAGTCTGGTTTTAAGCATAAGCCGGACAACTCCCCGTATCTTAACAATGTCAAGATATGAACTGTTCTATATCTAAGAAACAAAGGCACAGATTTAATTGAACCAGATTCAAATCATGCAGCTGTCTCCAGTGCATGTCAACTAAATGGAAGAGTCCGATCAGCGTTACTCAACTTAGGAGTGCTTCCAATTATGAGTAACCTGAAAGAGAAGCAAGTTCTCTTAATCATTACTATCAACTGAATACCTTATACAAGTATCTACATCTTCGATCACCTTGAAGAATCCCGATACTTGCAGTACCTGGTTCTCTACTTTATTCATATACCTATAACTTCTCAAAATTTAGACCCTGTGTTTCTACGAAACAGCTGTCTAAAAATTAGAGAAGTCATAAGTAAATCGAATATAGTATGAGGACCAACCCCTCTGTCCAAATGGACACTGGACAACATACAATACTCTGTATAAGTCCCTTGAGTCAAATGACTCATTCACTGTGTGTCGTAGGTCGAAAACTGTACTTATGGTTAAGAAGAGTTACACCGCTGTTCAATGCTCCTTACCTAACCATCCACTGATATAGGTAAATGTAATGGACATAATTTCAGAAAGGTATATCTCACTCTATCAAAATAGACGTACAGATATATCAATTTGAAATTAGTGCATAACAACGGATATTCAAAACCAAATATTTGTCGTCCGGCAAACAACCCAGGTGACTTCCTCAAATATCACCAATTACAACGAATCCCGATATAATGAGGATGGTCACCCAATTCCCAATAACTTACTCCCACTCATCATCTGTAAAACCATACAGATGTGAGAATCATACCTGGTAAATACATACCCTGGAGCAAGTGTCTAATTGGGAAATCAGTTTTCTTTTAACATTACACAGTGAAACTGAAACATTGAAATGTTTCGATTGGGTATCCTGGTATTCCTAGTAATGCATCTTCCATTATCCAGATTCACAACTGTAACTATATAATTCTTTGCCACCTCTCTAAATCCCTTTATATGTTTTTAGTCATTACCTTCTGTACACCCCTTTAGGCCAAATGGTTTTCTTCCTTCCCTACCGTTCGGCACCAGCCTATGGTTTGGAAGACGACTATCCAATAAGCATAATGGGTGTACTGTCCTAATCCTAGGAGCACTCGCAATGCGAGAGAAGGTGAAGATAAAAGACAACCTGAATGAACTTTATTCCTATTTCTCCTGAACCAGGATCCATCCCCGAACTGGAACAAGTTCCTTTCGAGTTCGTATATAACCATACGATGGATTATCCAATAAACTGGGATCTTCGTAGTGATACGGAGTGTTCTGGAGAAATACAAAGGTGATTCAGGATTGGCGAAGAAATATTTGGTTTGGTCGTGAATAGCAGTCGCAATTTACTTTGCCCTCTTACTAATCCCTTGCTTTGTCTGAACTTAATACCTTCTGTACACCGTTTAGGCTAATTGGCTTTCTTCATTCCCCACCGTTCGGCACCAGCCTAAGGTTTGGAAGAAGACTATCCAATTTGCGTAATAGGTGTACTATCTCCTAAACCAAGGAGTACTCGCAACCTGAGAGAGAAGGTAAAAAGGAAAAGACAACTGAATAGTCCTATTCGTTTTCTCCAGAACCAGAAACCATCCTCGAATTCCTTCGAGTTCGTATATAACCATACGATGGTTTTGTCCAATGGATGTGGACGTTCGTAGTAATACGGGGTGTCCTGGAGAAAAGGGTAAAAGTAGGAGTGGCAATGAGCTCTGCAACTTTGACAATCCAAAAGCCAGTGTTAAGAAGGTTCGGTCAACTTGGTCACTGAGTCATAGTCTAGGGTCGGGTCAATGGTCGCTGCCAAAGAGAGAGAGAAAAGAAACACTCAGCGTGCACTCTAGCCTAGATCAGAATGGTTATCACTTTATCTAATCTGGAAACCTCCCACTGTAACGTCAAACTCTTCCCCAAACCTGAAAGAAGAATTAGTCGGGATCACCCGAGGAGTAAACCAACTCATCAGTGGGAATCGGGATCCAACTCTCATCGCATGATAACGTGACGGAATCCGCTCACGCTATCACACTCCAGAAGGTATGCGCATATCTGGGATGTTTCAGTTGTTTTGAAACTCCCGATGTAGATTTTTGCCCCATGCTCTTATGACCTTGGCGTGAGGTCAAAATATCATAAGTCACATGTCAAGTTCTACCCATCATTATCCAGGTTAATTTGAACCCACCCGTACATACCCTTGACATAGGCCAAAATAGTAGTACGACTGTCCCAAACCAACGCATCTATCTATGCAACAGATAAATACCCGGCAGCTACCAATCACTATGCCTTGGCGTGAGGTCAAAATACATAGCTTGAATACTACCGAATATTTAACTGAAATGATGGAGGGCTACGAATGGTTTCTGGCGAAAACCTTTAACGTAATGAACTTGATATCGTTGAAGGAACTGATAGCTTTTTAGAAAAATATAGTGACGAAAACCTTTGCTAAAGAGGTCACCCCCGGTGAAGGGATCTCGGCTCTTTCCCCGTAGAATGAGGTGCAGGATAATCCAACTGAATACCACGATGCAAAGCAAAAGTAAACGGCTATAGTGAAGTTACTGCCCTGACGCAAACTTTTGTCCAAGGGGTCACTCCCGGTGAAGGGATCTCGGCCCTTGCCTCGTCGACTGAGGAGCAGGATATTCCAACTGAATACCACGATGCAAAACAAAAGTGAACGCCCTTGCAATAACAGCCTTTTGAAAATTGTTCCAACAACTTCAGAATAGGTTTGTTTATCTTGCATTGATCCGAATCAACGCAGTCCCATCAATTGATCACACCACAAAGAACGAAAATATACTGACGTACGTATATGCCATCCGCATTCGCCACTGGGTCCCGTCATCACCCGTTAGGTTAGATAACTAACGACAGAGCGGGGACTGGACTAGTGCGGATGCAAAACATATACAACATCTACTAGTATATATATAATATATATATATTTCTCTCTCAAGGCGTAATAAAATGCAACACAGAAATGTAAAGCATCACAGATCAATACAGATATCTGGGATCCCCGGGTTTCACAGAGCCGCTGAAACCCGACGTTCCCCTGGTCGTGTGGATAGCCTGTGTAATGAAATCCTAGACCCCTACGGGCGCGGCAAGTTACCCGCCAAAACCTGAAGCGAGGCAGCCCCCTTCAGCACCGTGAATGGACCACCCAGCACTTCACGGAATCCGGTAACTTGGGCACCCCTCCTGGGTCAACCTGTACCCCCTACGAGTGCGGCGAATAGCCCGCCAATTCTAGAGTGAAGCCCCCTCCGTCTCAATGCCATGAGATGCGGGCCCGTTGCCCTCTAGAATCCGGCTATCCGTGCACCCCTCCGTGGGGCAATCCTAGTGCAGAAAGTAAAATATACATACAGCGGGTACATCGACCGCAACCTGGTCGTGCCCCAAAATAATAATACAAACAGATAGTGACGGCAGTCCACATGTCGGTCGCTCGCCCCGCAATATCAAATATACATAATACAACAAAACTGTACTACCACTGCAACCAGTCTATCCCCCATGACCGATCCGTAACATCACAGCAAAATCACAGAACATCAACGTGAATGTCACGTTCGCAAATCCGTCTAACCGGGCTATAGCAGTTAGACGGGATTTACCGATCAAGTGACATTCACGGTCGCAGATATATTGTAAATACTGTGAACTAGCAAGTTTAAAATATCCGATCGACCAAATTTAACAAGTGGGCCCCCAAGCAATACTGTAGCACTTACAGAAAATCTGGGCCCAAAAAGAATGTTCCAAAAACCCCATTTCAGCGACTAGGACCCACTGGAAAAAAAATGGTGCAACGAAGCTATATTACTGCGGCGGAACAGCGGCCAAAGTGGGGTTATGGCCGCGGTTCCGCGGCCGTATACTCGAATTGGGTCACCAAATTTTTGCAGTGTTCTTAGAATTCTCTACACATGTTTCTGCAACACCCTGAAAAATTTTTGGAGCTTAAAAAAATTTCGACAGAAACTTGTATACTTGAAATCGGGTTTTCGGAAAAATCCGTTCGATCGAGCTTTAAACATACTAGAGCAAGCTAGGCAAGGTTAACGGCGTGGCTCTGATACCATTGTAAGCCCGCGGCGGCACCCCGGCCGTCGATCCGACGCCGGAAACGCGGAAACAAAAACTTTCAAAAACTATTGAACCGGCACCACCGCGCACTTTTCACCCGGATCGGGCCATTAACCCAGCTACTAGCAAACTAGAAAAGAGTAGAGAAGCTATACCAAGCGATCCGTGTCCTTCGGTCTTCGTCTCCACTCCGATCTTCCGCGGAATCTCCGTCCGTCAACTTTTCGTCGGAAAGGGCACCACAAAGCCAAAGTCTTTTACGGGCTCCCACCTCTTGACCGAGGCAACTCGGGCGCGAAGTTGGCTAGCCGACGCGTCCAAGGGATGCTGTAGAATACTGTAGTAGCCATGTCTCTTTGGTGTTTATGAGGTTGCCATTTATGGAGGAATTTGTGCACAAGAATTTTCATGGATGCTTGAGGGAAAAATGGAGCATGCAAGGAAATGAGCTTGGCCAAAACAATTTTTATGCTCTCTGGAAATCTTTGTGGGTGAAATGTATATATTAAAAAAACATGCAAAAGGAATTCCCACCTCACTAAACACCAGCACACTCACTAGCAAGGGGGGGCCCACGAAATTTGCATGAAGGAAATTTTCCCACCAAAAAATTAAACCTCTCTCTCCACTCATCAACAGTGGCCGGCCCCTTCACAAAAGGGTGGGGTAAAAAGAAAAGATTAAATCAAGAGGAGAATAATAAATAGATAATTATCAAAAGGTCACCCTCATCTCACTAATCAATCTCTTTTTCAAACCATCATGAAAAGCAATGAGTAAGACAAGAATGGAATCTCATGATGAAGAGGCTACAATTATGCAAGAAACCCCTCCACTAAATGTTATTTGCAAATGTACAAATAACACCCTCCAACGGATAGTCCGGCCGTGAAGGAACAAAGGAAAAGCGGCAGGAACGGAATGCAAACTGGCAACTTCAGAAAACTGATCCCGTAATAAATTACAGGAAAACCCCGCTACTGCAAATACATGCCCGCATTTGTATTCCCACTGAACATAAATGCAAAGAGACAAAATCTACACTATCTAATACTAGGATCCGGCTTAAGCCAAAGCCGGCTAGTAAAAACCGTCCGATCATGATCCGTGCAATACCGCACGTATCTGATCGAACCCTGCCTTATCTCCATACGGCCTCTACAGCGTTTCGCCCGAAACTTGAGTAACTGTATGTGTGGTGGACTCTAAAGACTCGTCAATACCTTGGTTCCGGATTTAACCACTAGCAAGTCAGAGGTATAAGCCAATACATGAAGGGCTACCAGGTATTGACCAAAAGGGACGTCGATGAGCGAACTCATCCTGACACCCAACTGAGCCTGTCAGTGACAATATCCGTATAGTCCGGTCCGTTCGTCAATGAGTATCGCATGGCGGGCCTAGGGGGTTGGTAAAAGTCAGACCCCCAAAAGCGGTACAAGTCGTGTCGGAGTGTAGCCCAGAACACCCTGAGATACTACTGGAATATCTACCAGCAAATCTCCTGCCTTGGCCAAGGACTTTTCATGTTCTAGCTCTCCTAGACACAGCACGACCTCACCCCCAATACCGGGAGAGACGAACCCCTGCAGATCCGCTCACTGCCTCCATGTGGCTCGGGACTGTACCCAACTAAAACCTGTTTCCACGACTCCTTTGAGCCGTGGTAGGGTAGTAATCAAAGCACAGTGGGAACTCACAAAAGACAAATGACGATCTCAGGTCGATGAACTAACCTGTACACATTTCACCAGGGAACTGCCATCTGACGTCTGGTATAATCCCAACTAGCAGGTTCCCGGCGAGTCCTGTCCGGTGTACTCATAACCCAATGAGCACATGTGTACATCTTAGGTGAACCAACTGACACCAGTGGCTTGTGAGACCGGCCACCGCCCCTCGTCGGGGTCTCGACTGTATACACTAGTCTACTCTGGAGAATCGATGCCCTGTCTCGAAACTCCCACGACTAGGGACCTTTTAAGGATGTGCTTATAGACTCCAGCTCTCACTTATATGATCGCCCTCATACTGCTGGTAGTCAAGCAAGAATCCTAGGGGCTCTATCAACGTGCAATAACGACTCGTAAGGTCACCTAAAGCAGTACACGATGATAAAGGTAAACCAGATAGCATACTATCATCTCGAGTAAGACTGTCCTACCGGCATAGGCTCTCCTCAATCATTGCAATCACGTGCCTGTGATCCAATAATTGACTCTGAGGGCACTATATCCAACAGTATCCCGTTTGGGGGCCAGTATTTACAAAGGAGACTCTGCCGAAATTTTCAGGAAATATTTGATGTTGTTAAAAACGCATAATTCGGCTTATGCTAGTAAAACTGCTTGATTTAAATTGGTTTTCTTTCACCTTACTACTTTTCTTGGTTTGGATTTCTGGGTTTTCGGCTTTCTTAGATTACGAACGCCTCGAGACGTTTCGTAGTTTAAGTGCCGGTCATGTTCCGTACTTTCAGGTCATGACATTGTCCCTTAAACTGGTGTGTGGCAACATACGGATAGAGAGCGGAGACCCGTGTTTTATCTGTGGTTGGTAGTAATCCGGAATTTGTCGTGCTTTTCCATGAATTTCACTGTTTAGAGCTGAGAACCTGTATCCTGCAATTTGACTAGCAAACACGGCTCAAGAGTACCTACGGATAAGCAATGTGATAAAAATTGGGCAGTATAAAAATACAAAAATCTGATATGAACAAATACCCCCAAACTTATCATTTGTTCGTCCCGAGCAAAGCCAATTTATTCACAAAAATTTCCTAACCTCACTTTCGCAGGGAACGCGATTGCACTGAGCATGTGCAATAAGCCGTTAAACCTCTAGGTGTCCCTAGTAGGAGGAGTGTTGTCTCCTGAGGGTTTTCAGCGGATACTACCCACAAAATCCGGTCAAGCTAGTTTTGCAAAATAACTATGATTCAAACCCTAAAGTTTTGTTTCAAAAAATAACAATTCTATGATCCTAAGTCTAGACTATCGAACCTTTATTTTTCACATCTTGCTTCTTATTTAACTTAAGATTTTATATGTCTTCACGTGCAGTGCAAATAGTGTCGTTAAGTTCTAGAAGGGTCGAATAAAGTCATCATGTCATACAATAAAGCCCAGATAAAAATTTTAAAAGGATCACATAAGTTTTATAAAGAGTTAAACATTTTTCAAGTTTCGTTTTCCAGTAAGGTTTCAACTTCAGAATTTCTATCTTCCTTAACAGGAAACTAGGTCTTATTTTTCACTCCTCCTTTTTCTTGTTTTCATTTCATACACACCTCTGTGAACGTGCAATAGTCTTTATCATAAAATAAAACCTTCATATCTCCGCTAAATTTTTTTTATAAAAGCCTGTCTTTTGTCAAGATTATTCTCACACAAAGAACCGTTAGGAATTTTAACTCGGAGAGAAAACTTGCTTGACTTTGTTTTAATCTGGACTTTCTAGGTTTCTTAATGAGCTTTGGGCCAATGCACCTAAACCAGTTGGCTTTAAGGCATTAGGTGTAGAGACACCCCAGCGGACTTAATTACTCAAGTTACCTAGGCCCAAAAACAAAAGACAATTTAGCGTGAAAATCATGATGATTCAATGCGAACGGAGATATAACCGGCAGTTCAGTTATTTTTTTGGATAAAGACGTGTTTAGTGGGTTATGTGTGTAATCATTCCAATCAAGTTTCATATGGGTTATTTTTCAGAATTAGTTCCAATTAAGGCATCAATAACATTCCTTTATATTCGCTTCACTTCATAAACTATTCTTGATATTACTTATTTCAGAACAAACCTATTTGATCCTCAGAAAATCATTTATCCATTTAAAAGTTTTTTAGACATAAAAGACTTGTCATCTAATTTCCAAAACTCACGACATGTGTAGTGTGATATAACGACATATATCAGCTATAGTTAACTTCAAAGGAGAGTTATTTTTCAGGTTTTCAAAATCTAAAAATAAGATTTAATTATTCTTATCTTATCAAACAAAACCGTCGAAATGTTGAATTAGAGTTCTCCCACTAGCTAACTTGACAGAAAAGTTTTTATGTTTTTAGAAAATTTTCTTATTTTTATGGATTTTATGGATTTTAATATGCAGATGCAAAATATACATATGAATGCGAAGGTTAGAAATGCGTACCGAGCGTACCCCCAAACTTAAACTGGACAGTGTCCTCACTGTCATTGCATGAAGAGATCATTTGAAGGGTCAAAATTGTCGGTTAGATATACAATTTTTTTTGTTTCTGTTTTTAAAGAGTAAAAATGGAAAAGAATATCCACACATAAATACAAAATGGTATATACATACCCCAAACTTATTTGGAACAGTGTCCACTGTTCTTGGCTGGATAACCGAAGTTTGGAGGTAAGCAGAGGAAGATTATGCAGGGTAAACCGGCTCCTGTAAGACCAAGAGCTCCTCTGTTGGTTCGGCGCTAAGGTACGGTATAAGTCGGTGTCCATTTACTTTAAAAAATGAACCGTCCTTTGGATTCTCCAAATCCACAGCGCCATGCGGATACACATTCCACACAAAATACGGTCCTTTCCAGCGAGATCTAAGCTTTCCTGGATGGAAGTGTAGCCGGGTGTCGTAAAGTAGTACCTGTTGACCAGGTACGAAAGTTTTGCGCAAAAGGTGTTTATCGTGAAACACCTTCGTTCGGTTCTTAACGACAACCGCGTTATTGTAAGCCTCATCCCTAAGCTCGCTCAATTCGTTCAACTGCAGCTTCCGATGGCTGCCCGCATCTTCGAGAGACAAATTCAGCTCCTTTATCGCCCAAAATGCGCGATGCTCTATTTCGACAGGGAGGTGGCAAGCCTTTCCGTACACAAGCCGATAGGGAGACATGCCAAGATCGGTCTTATAAGCGGTTCGAAATGCCCAAAGGGCATCAATGAGTTTTAGCGACTAATCCTTACGGTTCTTGGAAACCGTCTTCTCCAGTATCTGCTTGATTTACCGATTTGAAAGTTCGGCTTGCCCACAGGTTTGGGGGTGGTAGGGTGTAGATAGCTTATGATTAATGGAATATTTCCGCATCAAGGCCTCGAAAGTCTTATTGCAGAAATGAGTTCCATTGTCGCTAATGATCGCTCGGGGGTGCCCAAACCGGGAGAAAATGTTTTCTTTAAGAAACCTAGCGACAACCTTGTTATCGTTAGTCCGGCTGGGCACAGTCTCGACCCACTTAGAGACGTAATCAACAGCGAGAAGAATGTACAAGTTCCCGAAAGAGCTGGGAAACGGCCCCATGAAATCTATCCCCCAAACGTCGAAAATCTCCACAACCAAGATTGGTTGGAGCGGCATCTTGTTCCTCCGGGATATCCGGCCCAAGTGTTGGCACCGGGAGCAAGTCTTGCAATAGTCAAGAGTGTCTTTAAAGAGTTGTGGCCAGTAGAAACCACATTGTAAGATCTTCTCAGCTGTCTTTCTGGGGCCAAAATGCCCGCCACATGCTTGATCGTGGCAAAAGGACAGCACACTCTTGAATTCATCGTCAGAGACACACCGATGAATAATCTGGTCAGGACAGTACTTGAACAGATAGGGTTCATCCCAGTAAAAGTGTTTTACTTGGGATAAGAATCGAAGTCTGTCCTGACTTGACCATTCAGTCGGTAGTAGCCCTGTGGCCAAATAGTTCACAATATTTGCGAACCAGGGTTTGCGAGATACTGTCAAGAGCTGTTCATCCGGAAAAACATCGTTGATCGGAAGTTGAGGCGACGGCGAAGAAGGAAGTCGTGAGAGATGGTCGGCGACTACGTTTTCACATCCTCTTTTTTCCTTGATGACAAGATCAAACTCTTGATGCAAGAGGATCCAACGTATTAGCCATGATTTTGTATATTTCTTCGCAAAAAGATGGCGCAGAGCAGAATGGTCTGTGTAGACAATGACTGGAGAGCCGATGAGGTAGGGCCTGAACTTTTCTAAAGCAAATACAACAGCTAAGAATTCCTTCTCAGTTGTTGTATAATTAAGTTGGGCGTCGTTCAGGGTTTGGCTAGCATAATAGATTACGTGCGGCATCTTGTTGATGTGTTGTCCAAGGACAGCACCAATGGAAAAGTCGGATGCATCACACAAAATATCAAATGGGTGCGTCCATTCAGGTGAAGAAAGAACGGGAGCAGAAGTGAGTGAGCTTTTTAATGACTCGAACGCAGTCACACAGCTCGAGTTGAAGTCGAATGGCGTGTCCTTGGCCAGCAAAAGAGTCAAGGGCCTAGCAATCTTGCTAAAGTCCTTGATGAACCGTCTATAGAAACCGGCATGGCCAAGGAAGGCTCGGATGTCTCTGCCGCATCTGGGAGGAGGGAGATTGGAAACGACCTCAATCTTCGCTTTGTCAACCTCTATGCCATTTTGCAAAATGATATGTCCTAAGACAATACCTTCACGCACCATGAAGTGGCACTTCTCCCAATTCAAAGTGAGGTTCTTGTCCTTACATCGGGTAAGGACAGCGTCAAGATGCAGCAAACACTCGTTAAAGGAATCGCCGAAGATGGAGAAATCATCCATGAAGATCTCCAGGAATTTCTCCACCATGTCTGAGAAGATTCCCATCATACACCGCTGGAAGGTAGCGGGCGCATTGCATAACCCAAGGGCATGCGACGATATGCGAACGTGCCAAAAGGACAAGTGAATGTGGTCTTGTCCTGATCTTTTTTGGCGATGGGAATCTGATTATAGCCGGAGTAGCCATCAAGAAAGCAGTAGTACTCGTGTCCGGCCAATCGTTCAAGCATTTGGTCAATGAAAGGTAGCGGAATGTGGTCCTTCCGCGTTGCGGCATTGAGTTTTCTGTAATCAATGCATACTCGCCACCCAGTTTAGGTGCGAGTAGGGATTAACTCGTTCGCCTCGTTATTGATGACCGTTATGCCTGATTTCTTAGGGATAACGTGAATGGGGCTAACCCACTGGCTATCAGAGATAGTGTAAATGATACCACTATCCAGACACTTTACGATTTCCTTTTTCACAGCCTTCTTCATGACTGGATTGAGTCGTCTTTGTGGATCCCTTGCTGGTTTGGCATCATCCATCAGATGAATGTGATGTTCAACGATTAGGGGACTAATCTCTTTGATGTCCGCCATTGACCAGCCAAAAGCTTGCCTATTGCTGTGCAAGACCGCAAGAAGGGCTTTCTCTTGCTCTGGAGCTAGAGAAGCCGAGATGATAACAGGGAGGGTCTCGTTCTCACCCAAGTAAGCGTACTTAAGGTGAGACGCAAAGGCTTGAGTTCGAGCGTTGGAGGTGAAACGATTGAAGGCAAGATTGGTGAGAAGGTATCGAACTCAAAGGATTCCAGCAAAGGTTCGAAACGAGTGTAAGCGACCGAGTTGGATGGTTCCGGTAACTCATCCGGGAATTCGAAGGATTCAAACTCGGGTGGTGAGGGGCTAAGATCGTTCGAGAAAGTGAAACACTCGTAGTCATTGTCGGGTGCAGAAACAGCAGCAGGTTCGAAGAGGAATGCACTAGTGGCGTTAAGGTTATCGTGATCGAACAAAAACTCCTTGAATTCACACTCTTCTGGGGTGATCTACTGGATTGAGCAAACGTCTAGTATATGAGCATTAGGTTCGGTGGGCAGATTCCCCAACCTAAAAATGTTGAGTTCAACTGTCATGTTTCCAAAAGATAGGTTCATCGAACCATTGCGACAATTGATCACAACATTTGAGGTTGCAAGGAATGGGCGACCGAGTATCACCGGATTTTGATTCCGTGGGTTAGCTACAGGCTATGTGTCTAATACAATGAAGTCAACGGGGAATATGAAGTCCCCAACCTTGATTAACACATCCTCTAGCTCACCCCTAGGATGGGTGATTGATCGGTCGCCCATTTGGAGAGTACAGTGTGTGGGTTTCAGCTCTCCTACACCTAATTGCTCATATACTCAGTACGTAAGCAGGTTAACACTGGCACCAAGATCTAATAGTGCGCGGTTGATGTTCTTATCCCCAATGGTAATAGAAATTGTTGGACAGCCAGGGTCCTTCCGTTTTTACGGTAAAGATTGGGTAAGAGCATCACTCACAGCATTAGCCAAGAAAACTTTCTTGGGTACCCGAGACTTCCTCTTTTTCGTGCACAAGTCCTTTAAGATTTTCGCGTAGGACGGGACTTGTTGGACAGCATCTAAAAGGGGATGTTGATGTTAACCTGCTTAAACAACTCCAGAATCTTCTCCGTTTGTTAATTTTGTTCATTGGACCTCAACCGGTTTGGAAATGGAACATTTTTAAAATTGGTTGAGTCCAACGCTTGTAGAGGAGATTGTGGAGTTGGGACGGTTCCCAGAGCTGGTGTTTTCGTGGAGTGAGAAATGGGTCCGTTTAGAGCAGAAGAAGAGAAAGAGCCTTTTGAAGAATGGAGAATAGGCTCAGAAGACGAACAAGTAGAAGAAGAAGAAGCGGCCAGGGTGTCATCGTTGATCCGTGGCCAATATTGTTTTGCGGCATCCTTCCCGATCTCAATGTAGTCACGGCACTCACATTATGGTTCTGTTATTTAAGAGCAACATGTACATTATGTGGGTGACCGGGATTTGGGAGTGGCTGGGACGGAAGCTTCCCCTTTTCTCGCTCGCTTAACGCCGCATTCAGCTGTGCAATCTGGGCTTCGATGGTCTTGATGCTTTGCCCGTGTGCAGCAGTGTGTTGCACCAAAGACTGAATAGACGACTGGATGTTGGCGGTGGATTGTGTCGATTTTTTAACGAATGCTTCCAGACTTCGTTCTAGCGAGGAAACCTTATCGTTGTTTGACGGAACAAAGTTGTTTTGCGGAAAAAAATTGTTGGGTGCAAAGTTGTTCGTCTAATTTTGAAAAGGTTGGGGTTGGAAGGGCTGCTGAAACTGATGTTGAGTTTGTTGTTGCGCTTGTTGTTGCAGAGGAGGGGGCCTCTGGAAATTGTTGCCTTGGAATTGTTGCTGATTCGGTTTCCAGGCGAAATTGGGGTGGTTCCTCCAACCGGGATTGTAGGTGGAAGAGTATGGATCATTTCTCGGTCTTTGCTAAAATGCAGCATTAACCTGATCCTGTCCTTGAGATGGTGGATTGTAAGGACACTCTTCGGTTAAGTGAGAAGGATCGGAACAACAAGCACAAATGGTACGAAGGGGAAGAACATGGGCAGGAGATGAAAATTTGCTCTCTATCGCTTCAAGTTTTCTTGTTATTGCAGCCATTTCAGCTTTCATCGCAATAGAGACATCAAGTTGGTGAATTCCTACCCTAGACTGACCAGTAGAGGTGGAGGAAGAAGAAGAAGAAGTTGGTCTGGTGCTCTCCCATTGAAACGTTTGTTCCGCAAGGTCGTCGAAGAATTGCCACGCTTCCTCGTCAGATTTCGATAGGAAGTGGCCCTGACAAATGGTTTCCAACAACTGCTTGGTTGCTGGGTTCAGGCCCTCGTATAAGGTTTGGCAAAGTTGCCATTTCTCGATACCATAGTGAGGGCACTGAACAAGATGGTCTTTATACCGGTCAAAGCACTTCCAGAAGGGTTCAGTAGGAAGCTGAGAGAATTGGTTGATTTCGTTACGGATCCTTGCGGTTTTATGGTTCGGATAGAATTTCTTGAGAAACGCTTTCACAAACTCGTCCCAACTGCTTATGGAGTGGGAAGCGGTGCTATACAGCCATTTTTCAGCAAGATCGCACAAAGTGAACGGAATGACCCGTAGCCGTATAGCATCGTCCGACAGCTGGGTAGTTTTCATCATGGCACAAACATTTTGGAACTTGTTGATGAAGATATAGGCATCTTCAAATTCAAGCCCATGAAATTTCGGAAGCATGTTAATGAAGTGGGGTTTAATTTCAAAATTATCCCCATTGGCCGGTGGAAGAGAAAGACAGGTGCGGAGTGCAGAGCGGGTGGGATAGAAACGATCCTGGAGCGCGATTCGCTGCGGTGCTACAACAGGCGGTGGTGGTGGGTTATTCGCATCTATAGGAGGTGGAGTCAATCCCGGGGGAGTCAAAGAGATGTTTCGATGAAATCCTGACATCGCGGAAGAAGAGGTTGGTGATGGTGAAGGTGAGGATGTATGAACAGAATTCCGGTCAATGTCGGAGTTGGCCGGCAAAGGTAAGGGTGAAAGAGGCGTGGACGGAGTTTCGACGTCTGAGTCGATCGCGTAGTCGGTAGCGACTAACGTAACGTGGACTAGACGGGCGCTAGTGTCCCGAGTCCAAGCGGACATACACTAAACGAGTTTAGTATAGTCAAAGCGGAGAAGGTGAGGGTAAGAAAACGTCAATGGAAAAATACGATGGGAGGTGGGTGAAAAAATGGATTCTGGCGACAAAGGGCAAGTTTTTATAAAAGTTTTTGGTTTTGTGTTTTTTTTTTCTTTTTAGAAAGAGATTTACAGAAATATGTACGGACTTACGGCATCATGAAATCACAAACAAGATATGCACAATCACTCCTAGATCTAGGGTCACCTAAGTCAGCTACACAGCTCCTAACTGTTCCAAAGGGCTAGAAATAGGACCTCAAACCGCCTCTTCTCCGCCAATTGCGGCCAGGTAAGTGCCAGGTAAGTGGGAGGCTCCCCACTACGTATGTAGTGGTCCTAATTAAGTAACCACTTGCCTTGGACACACTTGCCTAGACACCGCAAAGTCAGGATTGGATAAACGGCCGATGCTTGTAACTAGTCCTCTGTCCTATTGAGCGCGAAGTCCTTAGGGCTGAGTCTAATATTTTTTAATTAAACAATGGTCAATGCATATGCTTTTTGTGATTTCTGGGGTCCTGGGAAGGGTGATGAAATCCCCACCCAATCTGAATTGGTTTCAATCCCCTTAAAGTCCGTATTAATAAATGCAAAGCAGTAACAATCAACTGCAATCAATTTTTATTTTTTAAGTGCGGCGTAAAGAATCCTGCACAAGAACAATTTATTGGAAGGGGAAGAGAATTTGCACAAAGAATGCTGCAGAAAACACAGTTCAGTAGAGTTCGGAGGAGTGGAGGAGAAGAGAGAGATGCTCAAAGACAATTTGGCACCCTGAAGGCACCACAAGGCCGCGGTTCCGCGGCCTAAGCTTGCTTATGCCGCGGTTCCGCGGCAAGATAGTAGAGTTGGGGCTCTGGAATTCTGGTGTGTGCTTCTTTGGATGTCCTCTTCTTTTCTGGAGCTCCTGAATCTTGATTTGCTTACTGGATCTGCTCCAGAATCTTTCAATAGACCGTCTTTTCCGTCTTGTTCACCCGCGGTGTAGCCGCAAAGAAATGGGTCTAACTTCCCACATCTTTGGCACTGAACTCGAACTTCGTTTTATCCTCCACACTTGCACAAAAACTATTCAAAAATAACAAGATGGTTTTTTTTTACAATGTATATTTTTTTTGTTTTCCGGTTAGATTTATATTCACAAATTAACTCGAAATTACACAAAGAAATAAACTACCGTCTCCCCGGCAACGGCGCCTTTTGATTGGTAGAGTTTTTGCGTGCTAATTTTATTACCGCAATCAAGACGGTTTCGCTTGTAGCTAGCCAGTTGAGTACGGGTCGTCCGCAGGGAGATGGGAATCTTTTTCTATGTGCTTCAACGAGTTAAGTCCAAATGTCCAGGTTTGTTTTTAGATTACTTATGTGCTAAAATGATATATAAAGAGAGCTTGTTAGGGTTACGATTAGGTTAGTTTGAGTTAGGAGTCGCTCACTTCTTTCTTTACCACTCTTAATATCGGTATTACGGTAATCGGCAACAACGGGGATTAGCACGACTAGGAAGGAACTTGCGAGAATAAGCTAGGCTTTCGAACACATAAGTTCTTCTTTTTGGTGCTTGTCCGTCCGTTCTTGGCTCTTAGACTTAACCTCCGGTTAATTCAACCACAACCGGTCTCATTAAGGAATCACCGCTATCATGTAGGATAGGGTGCCGTAGGGAGCGGATTATGGTTCAATTAACGGGAGTCCGAATCAAGATGTTGGGCAAGAAAAGAGTGAGAGAGATTTCCTTCTCTCAAACTTTCCTTATCCTACCCTAACAAGTATGAAAACTACTCACCCATTATAAGAAAAAGAAAATAAAACAAAAGGAGGAAGAAAGAAAGAAAGAGGTTAGAATATTACAACTAGCTATTTGAGACCTCACTTTGGCAAGGATCAAGCTTAAGCATCATTGTTCTTTAAGGATAAAGAAAAAGAGAACAAGAAAGAAACAAACAACAAATAACAACAACTAGATTAGCAAATGAAAAATACAAGCAATTATAATTAACAATTACAACAAGATAAGCATAGTAACAACAAGAACTCCTTTATTCATTCTTCATTCACAAAAGCTCACTACAAATTTTTAATGGAGAAGAGACGAGAAAATGAAGAAGAACAACAACATATATCCTAAAATCTAAATACAAGAATAAGCACCTTTGGCTTTGGCAAGTTCCGGACTATTTATAGGCAGGGAACTGAAACTCTAGGGCAACTTCAGACCATATATGAAATTACCAATCTGCCCCCAAAATACGGTCGTCCACTGAGCCAGTATGGCCGCAGTTCCGCGGCCTAACGGCGCTCGTGCCGCGGAACCGCGGCCTTCTTGATGAGTTAGGTCACAAGATTTTGTGACCTTCCCTGGTGTGCAGTCCTCTTCGGTGTGGTATAGTACTTTTCTCAGAATCTCTTCACAATTCTTCCAGAATTTTAGTTGATTAAAAGGTGATGTGATGTGGATCTTTTGCCATGATTTCCTCTAGCTCTGCGTAGATATGTTGGATCTTGTGTTGACATTGAGCTTTGTGCATGAAAATGACATTGATTTGCCATTTTGTCCCTTAAACTGGTGTGTGGCAACATACGGATAGAGAGCGGAGACCCGTGTTTTATCTGTGGTTGGCAGTAATCCGGAATTTGTCATGCTTTTCCATGAATTTCACTGTTTAGAGCTGAGAACCTGTATCCTGCAATTTGACTAGCAAACACAGCTCAAGAGTACCTACCGATAAGCAATGTGATAAAAATTGGACGGTATAAAAATACAAAAACCTGATATGAACAGGATACCTACAACGGCAACAAGGTTTTGGGAGGCATTATCCATGCCAAGTTTAAATTTTTGCCATTATAGATAACCCTAACCATGAATCTTAAGCTAAAGAATCAAACAAAAACAACAAGTAAACAACTTTACTTCTAAGAGTTAGGGATTACAACCTTTGTAGTCCATTCCTTTGCTTCATAAGCTCCGAGTTGAGGTACTTTCGCTGCGATCATCAAGCTCCCGGACTCTGGTGAGGCTCCATGAGGTGAATGAGACATCCTTACTTGAAGACTTCACAATCCAAGATGATCTACCTTGAGGAATCACAAGCCTAAGCTCTCTCTTCACTAATGAGGTATTAGTCAAGTGAACACCCTAATCTAAGTGGCTAGAATAGATGAGGATGATGAAGTCGGAATTTTGCTCTCTTTAGTTTTCTATTTCTCACATTCATTCATCACAAAGAAAAAATCAAGCAAGCTCATTTGTTGAGCAAGAACAAGATGAAGATAAAAGAGTGATGAAAATGAATTACTGTTGAGGTTAAAAATGCAACCAAAGGTTAAGCATGGCATGATTAACCCTTGTAGAGAATTAACCATGAGTTAGGGTTAAGGTAGGGTTAACAAATATCTAGCAAATATCAAAGAGGGTGGACTAAGTCAACACTTCATGAAGCTTCTTCAAAGCTCATCCATAACTTAATCCATACAATTTGAATTACCAAAATAAATATATAATTCCAACCATAAACCCTAATCCTGGTTTAATCTCATTACCCTAGTTGCATGTGTAACCCTAACATGTTACAATATTATATATCACATATATAATATATAATGTAACAAAAGAAAATAATACAATTAACATATATAACATATATATATATATCAATGTATCATCAAGTGAGAAAAAGAATCTATTAAGTGAGATTATATTAGTTAATGTAATGTAATATATCAAAAATATAATTATACATTAAATTATCAAATCAACACTTGATCCGATAATCCGGCTATTTTGCAAATAACCGACTAATATAACATGTATCAGTTCATCGAATCAACACTTGATTCGATGACCCAGCTATATCACATATACCCGGTCGATATCTCATATCGCGAGAATCGAATACGGTATCACATACACGTATTATTCTCGGTCCCGCACATATCACAAATGTGCTCCTAGTCCGTTTTGCCTGAGCCAGGAAACCTCTGTGTAGGACTCTAAAGAATCGTCTGTTAGTGTATATGCCCTAGAGGCCATTACTGTATCATACTAGTTTGTATATTACTTAATGGAAGCTTGGGATATTCACCTTGTATAGACAATCTTGCTCAATATAGTAGTATGCTACTTGGTTTGTTTCTACTTCAATGTGTACATGTGTTTATTTTAGTATATCACCTATACACATTAGTGGAGCCCTTAGGATTTTTGCTTGATTACCAGCGTTGTGATGGCATTCACACTAGTGGGGGCTGGGTAATCTATAAGCACATCCTTATGCAGGTCCCTAGTTGCAGGACTATCGAGACAGGGCATCGATACTCCGAAGTAGACTAGCGTATGCGCTTCTCATCCCAGTGTGCGAGACGGTATGTCCCACAGCCGTCAGTACGTCGTACTTGAGATAGTATGCGGGTGCTCGTTGGGTTACGAGTACACTGGACAGGACTCGTCGGGAACTGTTGGTTGGTACTATACCTATCGTCAGTTATCAGTTCCCAGGTGACATGAGTACAGCTTAGTCCGCTGACTTGACACTGTCACTTCGCCTCGAGTGTGTTCCCACTGTACTTAGATTACTACCCTACCACGACTCAAAGGAGTCGTGCAAACAGGTAGTAGTTGGGTGCAGTCCCGAAGCACTTGGAGGCATTGACGGTTAGACAGGATTCATCTCTCCGGTATTGGGGGTTGACATCACGCCGTGTCTAGGAGAGCCATTACACGAGTAGTCCCTGGCCAGGGCAAGCGAGATATACTGGTAGGTTCCTGTGCTATCTCAGGGTGTTCTGGGCTACACTCCGACACGACTTGTACCGCTATTAGGGGACTGACGTTTACCGCCCCATAGGCCCGCCATGCGATGTATCAGACGAACAGACCGGACTGTACAGAGATTGTCACATTCAGACTCAGTAGGAGTTCAGATGGGTTTCACCTCGTCAGTCTTCTTGTCGGCATCTACCTGGGGACCGTTACGCACAGCTAGCGCCGCTTGCGGTCTGTGGTTAAACTCACTGCCAGCATAGTGTGGAGTCTTTAAAGTCCCACACAGAAAGCTATTCGCCTTTCGGCAAAAGAGTAGAGGTCCCATGGTTTTGCGACAGGTCGCATGGTTTTGCGACAGGGTTCGGTCACATCCGTGCACTTGTGCACGTACAGTGTCCGGACAGTTAACACTAGCGGGCTTTGGTTTAAGCCAGATCCTAGTGTACGTTTTGAGATTGGTTTTATCTCGTTTGTATTCGAGTTCCTCGGAACGCGGATGCGGGTGTGTATGCACAGTTGACAGAGAGACAGAGGCAGAGGATTCTCATTAGGGTTGTTGACTGTTGACTGTTGACTATTGACTTTTGGCTAAACCCTAATGAGAATAAGATATATGATTAACAATAATATTAATTAAGTATTATAGTGACATGGTTGTTGAGGGGTCGACTTTGTTGACTTGTTGACTTTGTTGACCGGTTGACTAGGTTGGACTAGTTGACCATCATCATGACAATGGCTATCATTCCATGGCAAAAACTTTTGCTTGCTTGTTTATTTATGCAAAATGAGTGCATGAAATGATATATCCATTTTGACTTAAACCATCACACAATACTTGATTACTATTTTTGTTATGATGGCTTTTCGATTATGAGAGGTTGGATGAGAAAAGTGTGGCTCATTTTCTTTGATTTGCTTTCTCTCTCTTGAGCTCTCCCATTCTCAAGCTCTCCCTCTTCCTCTTGCTCTCTCTAGCTCAAGGAAAACCATTCTCATGTGTTGAGACTCATTGCCTTAGAGATAAAAAGACACCAAAACATTCCTCTATTAATTCTAGGTCACAAGGCCTAGCAAACCAAGTGTTCTAGTTTCTTCAAAGTTCGAAGAAGAAGCCAAAGGTAGAAGCTTTCGGGTGGATCCATCTTCGGCGCAAGGAGACGATGAGGTGAGGCCGATCCGTACACCGGGAGGAGTTGAAGACGAAGGAGTTCAAGAAAGGTATAGCCCCCCTAACCGAGTAGGTAAACTCAAGTTAGGTTGTTAGTTAGTTGTTTAGCAAAGATCCGTATTTGTAGTCCATGTTACCACCCTCTTGAAAATCGTTTTTCACCACATCCGCAACCCCGTAAGTACCGGGGAAGGGTAGCATGGACTTACAGTGGTATCAGAGCCTAGTTAAACACTATCTAACATGTTAGCGAAGTAAGTAGAAGTTCGATCGGAGAAAAAGTCACGAAATACATCCGGAAAATCAAGTTTCTGTCGATTCTGTATTATGTTCAAAAAATGATAAATCATACTCCAAAAATCGACTTAGGCTTCTTAAAAGACACTGTAGAAATTTGGTCCAGAGAACCGTTCAACGCGCCGCGGAACCGCGTCGGGAGCACGCTCCTGCCGCGGATCCGCGGCCGAGTTGAGTCGGTCGTGGCTCAAATTTCTTGCAGTGTGTTTCTGGGGTTATTTTGGGATTTTTACAATATGTCTTTTCAGCCCAGATTTTCCAGAAAGAAAAGTTAGTTTTTGGGGCTTGAAAATCCGTATTTTTATCGAACTTCTAAAGACTTAAGCTGACGGGAAAATATCTTTGATGTGTTATATGTATTGGACATCCGCTAATCGCTATACGTCGATTAGTGGGGGTTATACATATCTGTGATCTGTAATGTTGATGGTATGTGTATATGAATTCATTAGATTGTCGCGGATGAATAGCCGAGGGGTTGTGAGATGAGAGTTTTCTTTTATCTTTCAATTCATGTAATATGTAAATTGATGTAATATTATTTTTGCCCGCACAACCGGGTCGGGGTTGTAGCCGTCATTGTATAATTTCTTTTTACTATTTTTGCTCCTAGGATAGACCCAAGGTGGGGTGCACAAACTACCGGGTATCTCGAAGTGCCGAGTGGCCTACTCACGTCGTTGAGGGAGGTTGCTCCACTTCGGATATTTGCGGGTAGTTTGCCGCACACGTAGCGGTCTAGGGTAGGGTATTGGCTATTCATCGCGACCGTGTAATCCGCTTTTCGTTACAGGCTCGTACGAATTGCGGATTCCTAGTATATCCAATGTATTCATCTGTGATCTGAAATGGCTATCATTGCAATATATCTATATATGATATTATTTAGGCGTTGCTTATGTTTTGCTGCCGCGCTAGCCCAGCCCCCGCTCTGTCATTAGTTAAGTAACCTAACGGGTAATGACGGGGCCCCGTGGCGAATGCGAATGGAATAAGCGTACGTCATATTTTGGTTGTTTTCTGCAATGATAGAATTAAATGATGGGACGCATTAAAAGAACTAATGCAAGAAAAAATAAACCAAGTAAAAGTCGTTGGAACACTTTCAAAAACCACTCAGTTTCTTTTCAAAATAACTGTTAAACGCGGAGCTTAAGCCAATCCTTTTAAAAGCTATCTCATTCCATCGATTATATCAAGTTCACTACGTCCACGGTTTCGCCAAAACCATTCGTAGCCCTCCATCGTTTCATATGGATGGTCAATAGTATTCAAGCTATGTATGTTGGCCAAAGTCAAGGCATAGTGATTGGTAGCTATTGGGTATTCATGTGCAGCATAGATAGATGTGTTGGTTTGGGGCAGTCGTACTACCATTTTGGCCAAAGTCAAGGGTATGTGCGGATGGGCTCAAATTAACATGGAGAATGACGGGTAGAACTTGACATGTGACTTATGATATTTTGGCCAAAGTCAAGGTCATAAGAGCATGGGGCAAAAATCCACATCGGGAGTTTCAAAAGAACTGAAACTTGCTAGTATTGCATACCATTTGGAGTGTGATGATTCTGGTAGGATTCCTTCAGTTTCGTCACGCGATGATATTTGGATCCCGATCCTACTATGAGTATATGCTACTTCTCAGGAAATTTCTCACTTAACGATCAATGCTATAAACCAAGTAGGTGTCTAGAAAGGTGTTAGCGGGACTACACCCCCAGGGAAAAGAGATTCTTAAATTAAGGAACTTCGCGAAAGCGTTGGAAAACCTCCCTCAAAGTACCGACACTAGCCTGGCCGAACGGTTAAGCAAGTATTGTACGGTGAGATTGATCCTGACTAATTCTTCCTTTTTGGTTTGAGAAGGGATTCGAGAGACACTGGGAGCCATCTTATTTAAACAAATTAAAAACCACTCTAAACTTGCAAGAGCATCATGCTAAAATGTTTCTTTTATCTCTCCTAATTGCAGCGACCAACATCATGACCGGACTTAAGTTATTACTAGATAAAAACATACTGACAGGGCCAAACTACAAAGATTGGCTCAGGAATGTCAAAATGGCAATCACTTATGACAAGTTGGGGTATCTCCTTACCACCAAAGCTCCCCATGTCCCGGGTCCCACCTCCAGCGTCGCGGATAAGGAAATCCGTAAGACTTGGGAGATCGATAGTGCGAAGGCCAAGTGCCTCGTGCTTGCCTCTATGGACAACGAACATCAGAGGAGGCACAAGAATATGGACCTCGAATCCATATTTCTCCATACAAAAGAACTGTATGGAGTGCAATCTCGTATCGCAAGATACGAAGTGTCGAAGAAACTATTTTCGGCAAGGTTGGCCATCGGATCATCGGTAGCGGAACACGTGCTTAAGATGATTGGCTTCATTGAGGAGCTCGCGGAACTTGGGACCACGTTAGAGAACGAGATCTATACGGACTTGATTCTCCAGTCCCTTCCTTCCACTTACGCCCAGTTTATCCTGAACTTCAACTTACAAGAAAAAGAAGTTGAACTTTCAGAGCTCCTCAACATGCTGAGGAGTGCAGAGGGCACCCTAAAGAAAGGTAGGGAAACATCCACTTTGTTTGTAGGAGGATCTTCATCTTCTAGGTCCAAGGCGAAAGCCAAAGGAAAGAAGAAGAAAGCCTCCGCCAAACCAAGGGGCGATGTTAGTAAAGTGGATACGAAGGGAAAAGCAAAAGCAACAAAGATAGCGGGGAAGCTTATAGGGAAGGAAGAGTGCTTTTTCTGTCATAAGAGTGGTCACTGGAAGAAAGATTGCAGGGCTTGGAAAGCCAGAACACAGGAACTAAAGCAAGTTGCGGCTTCAGCTTCAGGTGTGTATGTTATTGAAAACTGTCTATCAATAAACTCTAGTTCCTGGGTATTGGATACCGGATCAGGATCTCATATCTGTAATTCTTTGCAGGCGTTGAGAAACCGTAGGGTTTTGAAGGCAGGTGACATGACCCTCAAAGTTCCAAACAGAGCTAGCATAGATGCTAAGGCCGTGGGGGACTATCACCTGGGAATGTCAGATGGACATGTTTTGGTTTTACGTAATTGCTTTTTTGTACCCAACGCAACTTGTAATATCATTTCTGTATCTTTGATTTCTAAAGAAGGTTATGAATTTGCGTTTGTAAGTAATGTTGTAAACATTCACCTTAATCAAGTTCTGATTGGGTCAGGTACATTAAGCAATGGTATATACGTACTAAACCAACCACAGATTTTCAATGTCCAGAATACACACAAAAGAAAGTCTCCAGAAATAAATCAGACTTTCTTATGGCATTGTAGACTGGGTCACATCAATGAGAGAAGGTTCACGAAGTTACATACAGAAGGATATTTGAATCCGTTCGAATATCAATCGTATCCCACTTGTCAATCCTGTCTCAAAGGAAAGATGACAAAGACTCCGTTCACTGGACACGGAATAAGTGCGAGCGAGCTCTTAGGACTCGTACACAGCGACGTGTGCGGTCCAATGTCTACACATGCGCGAAGCGGTTATTCTTACTTCATTACTTTTACGGATGACTTTTCAAGGTACGGTTATGTCTTCTTAATGAAACATAAGTCTGAAGCCTTTCGAAAATTCCAGGAATATAAGAATGAAGTAGAAAAACAAACCGGCAAAAGTATCAAGACACTAAGATCGGATCGAGGTGGTGAATACTTGAGTGCCGAGTTCCTGGACTATTTAAAAGAGAATGGAATTCTCTCTCAGCTTACTCCTCCATACACTCCGCAACATAACGGTGTATCGGAGAGACGGAACCGAACCCTATTGGATATGGTACGGTCCATGATGAGTAACGCTGAGTTACCGCGATCATTCTGGGGATATGCGCTAGAATCAGCTGCATACCTTTTGAACCGAGTTCCAACTAAGATTGTGCCTACTACACCATATGAGATGTGGTGTGGGAAGAGACCCTATCTTAATCACATTAAGACATGGGGAAGTCCAGCTTTTGTCAAAAAGCAGCATGCGGACAAGCTCGAGGCACGCTCAGTACAGTGCAAGTTTATGGGATATCCAAAGAACTCCAAGGGATATTTCTTCTATTGCGAAGAGGAACAAAAGATTTTTGTTTCTCGGCATGCCCACTTCTTAGAAACTCAGTTTTTGGAGAATCAGATAAGTGGGAGCGCAATAGAACTGGAAGAAATTCCAGAGCCACGAGCTATTACTGAAAGCTTAGTAGAACCAGAGGGTTCGAAAGATCATGACATTCCTACGCCGCTCCGCAGCAGTAGTAGGCCGTCTCATCCGCCCGAGAGATACTACGGTTTTCTCATAGACGGGGATAGAGAGGATTGCATCATAGATTATGATGAGCCAACTAGCTTCCAGCAGGCCATTCAGAGCGTTGACTCGGTAAAATGGCTGGATGCAATGCGGATCGAAATGGAGTCCATGTACACCAACAAAGTATGGACATTGGACGTTGCTCAGATGGGGTAAAACCCGTAAGATGCAAGTGGATCTTCAAAAGGAAGATTGGTGTAGATGGACAGGTTGAGACCTATAAAGCTAGACTGGTTGCAAAGGGTTTTCGTCAAAGACCTGGTTTGGACTAAGACGAGATCTTTTCTCCAGTAGCTATGCTGAAATCCATTCGGATCCTTCTTGCCATTGCTGCCTTCCACGATTATGAGATTTGGCAGATGGACGTAAAGACCGCTTTTCTATATTGAAATTTAGAGGAGTGTGTTTATATGGACCAGCCAGAGGGTTTCATTCAGAGTGGGAGCAGCGGAAAGGTATGCAAGTTGCTTAAGTCCATCTATGGACTGAAGCAGGCATCGCGGAGTTAGAACATCTGTTTTGATGAGACGGTCAAGGAATTTGGCTTTATCAAAAATCCAGATGAACCATGCATCTATAGTAGATTTGTAGCGAGAACTGTAGT